>CAKNWU010212232.1:455-12846 GCA_932072015.1 Andricus quercustozae | reverse complement strand
ATATCGGGCTTAAAAGGTCTTTTGGATAAAACGGGTTTACGTAATCGTGTTGATAATGAAAGAAGCATAGCCGATAAATGTCTATGCAAGTTAGGACTGTGCTTAAAAATGGATAAAGCCCAAATTTTGTCATCTACTGTACATCTGCGGGCAGAGAGTGGCCTTCTAACATTTCTTAATTGATAATCTATAAAATCTTTTTTAACTTTGCTCAGGTCAGATTGACTAGCTGCGAAAACTTCATTTTCATGCAAATACAGCAGATGTCGAAATTCATGTTTTTAATTTGTTTATTTTTACTTTAATTTAGACCATTTACATTAAATTCTAGGGTTAATTTCTAGCAATTAGCTTTCGCGAGTGTTAAGATCCGTTTTTTATAAGCCCATTTGTCTTAAAAACCCGATATTCTTTTCGGCGTGGCGTTTTCTCCTTTGATAAATTGTAAATTCAATTTTATCATCGAAACTAGTTTTAAAATAATAAAAAATATCCCGTAAGATACTCGATTGCCCATCATCACTTATCGGATCTTCCTGATTCAGTAAAATATGTTTCAGGTCTTCTAATAAGGTTTCTTAGTTTTCAAATGCATTATTTGATTGAATATCGGATGTATTTTCAAACGAATTTTCTGAAAGATTTTCTTATGAATTTTGAAATGGATTATCTGACAGATTATTTAATGAATTTACGAATGATAGTAGTTGAGTGCAACTATGGCTCTCCCGTCGTCTTATCCCTACTCCTTGGTATTTGTCTAGACGTCTAGCGCCTACATCAAAACCTTGGATGTTTGCCTGGGCCTTGTCTCGCTAGACGCTCGTGTATATTTAAAGTCTAGAAATGGAAAATAACGAATAGATTGATAATACGTGAAATTTTTGGGAAATGTGTTTTTCTGCATCGTTGGTGAAGTGTCGAAAAGTCTGTATAATGCAATATTTTAAAACTTTACTTATGGCTCTCCAATTCTAGACTACTGCTATATAATAATTAACTTTTATTATTCTACTTTAACCCTAATTAGTCACACTTCAGTAGAATCAAATAATAGTCACACTGGGTGAATTTCACCCCAGCAATGAGTCCTAAAAATCTAAAAAGAATGTCTAGGTAATATTTAAGGATTGCAAAAGATGATCTTTTAGTTTTTGTAACCAAGATTAATTTTTCAAATATCTAAAAAAATCGGTATAGTTGAGATATTTAGGTAAAAACATCGACAACTGTAATTTGGTGATTGTGAATTCTCTTTTGTTAAAGCTCCTTCGGCTTTAACTTTAATTCATAATATGCATTGAGAATGAAACAAATTTATTTTCATTGTCTCGTTTTTATAATTAAAAAGAGTGCGCATCCTTTAAAAAAAATTGCTGTTAATTAACATTTTATTGCACCCTGTGTCGTCTTTCCAAAAACTTAATTTGTTTATTTTTAGGATTTGAAAAAAAATACGCATCATATCAAAAAATAATTAATAAAAAATTTTAGATCTTTCTTGGGCGAACAACTTTTGTTTATTATTTTTTTTTCGTACCTCGTGTTACTTTTCCAACAAAAAAAATTGTTTTTAATGTTATTTTTCACGAATAAAACAAAAACAACGCGTCCAATACAAAAATGATAAATAATAAATATATGGATCTTTTTTGGTGAACAATGTTTATCTATTAACTTTTTTCCGAACCTAGTGTCGTTTTTCCAACAAATTTTATTTTTTACGATTAAAACAAAAACTACGCTTTTGATCAAAAAAGATTAATCACAAATTTGTAGCTCTTTTTTTGATAAACAACTTCTGGCTATTGATTTTTTTTCGTATCTTGCATAGTTTGACCGCAAAATGGAATTTTGATTTTTCATTATTTTTTTTGTCCTTAAAACCAGAATCATTGGTCAAAAAATTTGATTTTTCAAACAAATGTAAAAAGTTGTTACGCTAATCTTTTAGGGGTTTCAAGAGGCAACGTTTTTCTTCTTTTGGATTTTTTCATATCGTGCGTTGTTTGAATTAAAATTGTCTCAAAATTTTTGAAAATGCTCTCTTTTTGAATTTTTATCCAAAATAACTAACTAACGAACTTCACCTTTAGTTTCCGACACCAAAAGAGTGTAACAAAGGCCAATCTAATAGATTAATTCTTTCAAAAGTAATCGTGCTCACAGTCATACCTACAGACAGAAATACATACATACATATAGACAGACATACACACTATAACCCTCTTTTTAACTTTAAGCATTATTTCCATTTACATTTTGATTAGTTTGGATCAACAATCCAAACTTATTTATCTGAGGGGCGCCAGGTAGTGTTCTATAAAAACTACCAAAAATCAATTGCCATTTTTCCTTCCAAACTTTAAACTATAAACTTGATTTTAATTAAGAGGATTACTTTGTTTTAGAATTTAAATGAATAAATTAAGTCAATGCCTGCTAGGTTGCTCGATAGAGTGGGGGTTAGGAACAACGCTGGTGTGAGGGCAAGTCATGATCAACTCCAATTTCAATGAGATCATTATAATTTGGTCGACAATAGTAAATAATATTTCACAAGAAAATATCGGTGAGATTTGTCACCGCAATTCAACTAGAACAAGAATAAAAGTACATTATTTCAAGCCCGAGTCAAGAATGTTAATAATTTTGAGTGACCTACGGCCCCGTTTATTGATAGGTCGACAGAATGGCCATTTTTGCATGTCGCATGTCGATGCAATGAATTTAACTAGGCCCGCGGCCAGTTACCCGCCATTTTGAATTACTACGTAGAATGGCCTGGCATCAAACGCCCACGATTACCGCGGCGTGGTCAGAATGACCACCCCGATTTAATTAATTCTTGGCGTCTCGACTTTCCAAGATACTTAAAAGAAGATAGAAACACTGTAGTTAATCTGCGACCCCAAGTTAACAGTTACACGTAAGGGCAAAGCAATTACCGAGCCTCTCGCAGATGCTTACCATTTCGGCATTTTCAAACCCAGTTTTATTTTACGCAAGTCGAACTAAAGCAAGTTGAGGAAAGAATTACTAACCTGAGAGCCTCCTTCGTCCTCTCCAAGAGCCTCGGCCTCCGCTCGACATTGTCAAAGCTTTTGTATCCGTAACGTGGTACTCTTCAGAGTGAAACAAAAATATGACTACATGGTCCGAACATAAAAAAACGAATGCTTCACTCTAGAATGGGTGCTTGCGTCTTCCCGGAAGGGAACCGGAACACAGAGCGCATGGCTCTTGGGAGGGAGTGAGAGAGACTCGCCAGTTTAGTGGCGCGCCACCAGACGTCACCGCGATGACCTGTTTTTGCTTGAGAGTCCGCTAGCTTTCGGTCCGCTAGTCATGCCCGCCGTTCTGTTGACAAACTGTCAAAAGTTGCCTCCACCGTAGTGTCGACGTCCTGGTTACCCTGGCATTCTTGAATGAAAGGAAATCCCATCCAGACTTATTTTGCCAGGGAATTTCGTTGTGTCCTCTTTCGTGAGGTGGCCACGCAATCCCTGTGGATGAAATTGGTGCTGGTGTCGCCGTCTCAAAATTAAAGGCGTTGGTGGAGTACCGCCCCATTCCAGCTCGCAGGATAAGAAGAATATGCCAAAAAATAAAAAAACAGAACTGAGCAATGGAAATTATAAATAATAAAATTTGAAATTCGTTGTCTGGCAAGTATCTTGGTTAGCTTTTAATTTAACATAACCTCACATTTATAATGGGTGATGTTTCCCACACCTAATTAAAGAATTTTTATTATTCAGCTTCACAAGACTCTTAAATTTAATGAAACTGGTCAACCACTTATGAATTAGTATAATAGCAATAAGTAAATTAAATCAATTTGCCCATTACAGCCCTGATCAATACCCTAACTGTTTAAAACAGCCAAATAAGGTTCGATTTGTTGCTTTAAATTCATTTCCCCTTATTAAATTAGGTTAAGTTTTCAATAATGTCATTATTTTTTGCGGGTAATCAAATACCCCGTCACAACTCCCGCTTCACAAGATTCGGCACACTGGGGCGAATGACAGGCAGCAACCCTTCTCTCATCTTGCTCATTGAATTTCTTAATATACAGTCTAATGCCTGACGCTTGATAATTGCGAGACCCCGGTTCCGTACACCTTCCTTTATTGGTGTTCCAAGAATTAATGAAATAAAGAGATAAAATGAAATTAACGTTTTTGATTTTTCTTTCGTGAGATTGATCTCGCCCCCAAAGTCCCCAAACGAGTCAATGGGAATTGTACTCTCTGTAAAGACTCTCAGTCTTTGCACTTAATATGCATTACTTGCCTGAAGTTATAGGTTAGAATTGACTGGAATTCCTTGAGTAGAATTCCCATCAGACGATTTTAGTTTAATATTCGTTCTTGTTTTAAGTATAGCTAGTTTAACTTAGCGCTTAGCAAATAAAGCGAAACCAGTTAATGTTAGAATTAAAGGCTTTTATTTGTGGGGAATAGAGAACCGGCCCTCCTACTGGGCTAACAACTAGTTAAGAAACTTAGGTGGGTTGGTGATTACCTCAATTCAATTCCTAATTCGCGCTTTCTATGTTGAGTAGGAACGGTTTCGAAGTCTAACTCGCTGCCCAGTTTCTAATTCGCGATCGGACTGGGATTCCGCATTCCCCAGTTCCCAATTGAAATCAGTTTCAGGGTCAAGAAATACTTCCTCCCCCCGATCCTCAAGCTCCTCCTCTGATCCTGAATCTGGGATGTCGAATAATAAACGATCGAGTTCCGCTTGTTCCTTCGAATTCTCTACCTCGTCCTCGTGGTCCTCGACGTACTTTTGAAGGCGAGAGGCATGATATCTTCCAGCCAGTCGCCCTTCTCGCGAAGCTAACTCATAGACATTTGGTGAAATTATTTCCACTACGACGAATGGGCCACTGAACTTCGGAGCCAGCTTTTCCTCTACATGCCTTAAATCGCAAGTCGCGATGTTGGTGATCATAGTATTTGGCTTGTCTTACAAAAGCCTGATCTTGGAACTTGCTCATAATTTCTCTCAGATGCTCTAATCGCGCCATCCGAGTTGTCCAGACTTGAAGGTCAGGTGGCGGCAACTCTGCCTCCACCTCCCCTAAACAGCGACCGAATTGAGAAACGCTGGGGTCACCCGGTTTGTACTATGTAGAGCCGTATTGTAGGCGAATCGGAACTCATTCAAATGGAGATCCCAGTTTCTATGATCCTGGTCAATAAATGACCTGATCGTGGTTTTGAGAACCCTATTGGTTCTCTCCATAGGATTAGCCTGTAGACGATAAAGTGGTGTGAACGAGCGGTGAATACCGAACTACACAGCAAGATCGTTTACCGCGTTATTATTAAATTCGGTGCCACTGTCCGAGTGGAGCACCTTAGGTGTTCCCCACCTTATTACCACTAGTTCCAGGAACGCTTGATTAATGGTTTCCGCATTGGCCTTTTTCAAAGTTGCCAACTCGATCCATTGCGAGAATAAATCCTGGAATACTAGCAGGTATTCATATCCCTTTTTACTTCGAGGGAAAGAACCCATGACATAGGTTGCCACGACTATCCATGGCTCCTGGACTATACGTTGGGTCATAAGCCCTCGCGATTGGGCCTGTTCAGATTTATTGAGCTGGCATGTTTCGCAACTCCTGACGAAAGACGAGATGTCTTTGAACATGCCAGGCCAATAATAACGAATTGCGGCACGATGGTAGGTCTTGTTCCTACCTAAATGGCCAGCTTCCGACGTGCAATGAACTGCATGCACCAGTTCTAATAGGAGGTTCTTTGGAACCACCAGTTTCCAAGCATCATAGTCTTCCATGATGTCCTCCAACAACAAATTGTTCTGGAACTTAAGGAGCTCTCCGTTGACCACTTTCCAACCATGGTACTTCCCGGGTGACTTCAACACAGCTTCACGCCGCCTGGCATACCGCTCATCCTCGACAGGCATTATGGCCGCAATATGGTCGAGTTCTCCATCCTCGAACATACGGGATAGTGCATCCGGCATTTGGTGCATCGATCCCTTACGATGCAAAATTTCGAAGCTATATCCTAGGAGATCCAACGCCCAGCGCGCCAATCTGCCTGTCGGGTTTTTGAGATTATATAACCACCCCAAACCAAAATCACTTGCGTTTGTTTGGACGCAGAATGGTATATCAAAGTCGGGGTACATCAATACAGGCGATGACACCAAGGCTGTTTTTAGAGTCTGGGTTGCCTCTTCCTGCTCGTTTCCCTACCAGAAAGTGTCATTTTTCTTGGTTAGACGAGTTAGTGGCTCGCAGATTCTAGCGTGGTCCTTGAGAATCACCTATACCATGATGTAGCACCTAGGAATCGTCTGACTAGTTTAACATTTCTGGGTCGAGGATATTCAAGTATGGGGCGGACCTTATCATCGTCTACTAACAACCCATCTTTGTTCATTTTAATCCCAAAAATTTTACTTCCGTTTGACAGAATTTACACTTGTCTTGGCTGAGCGTCAGCCCGGCTTCATTTAAGCGGCTAATGGTCCGCTCCAACCAGTGCAAGTGCTCGTCAAAGCTTTCAGCGACGACGATCATGTCGTCGAGATATGCAAATACGTGTGGTCTCATTTCCGGGGTGATGACCTTGTCCATCAACCGTTGAAAGGTTGCTCGTTTGAATTGGTACATCCCTTTTCCTGGGATAGTAAAAGCCGTTATTGGCTTACTATCTTCATTCGGAGGGATCTGGTGGTAAGCCTTGTTCAGATCTAGGGCTGAGATGTAACGAGCGGAATTTAGGCGGTCCAAGATTTCCGCCATAAACGGAATCGGATACGCATCTTTCTTCGACACCTCATTAACCACCGGGCTGCACCATTCACTACTTGAAGGCTCAATCAAATTCCTTTGGCGAATAGGAGGATTCCCGTGCGTGTTGATCACGTGCTCGACAAAGTTCACGGCGGGTAACTTATAGGGTTTCGGTTTGATTATACCCATCAAAAACTGGTCTAACTTAACTTTCTCCGCTTCATCCAGCAATGAAATGCCTTTACAAGTGTCGATCTCATTCTCGCCCGCGGGACCGAACGCAAATTTTATGATTGGCTCGTCAGCTAGCCACAACTGTTTGTCACGCAAATTCAGAATGAAACCGAACTTTTCCGCATAGTCCATGCCTAGTACGCAAGTATCAGTTAGCCCAGGTATAATCTTGAAGTTAATAGAATGGGTGGTTCCAGAAAAGGTGGCCGGCAGGCACGCTTCACCAATGACAGACTCAATAGTGCCATTGGCCATCATAACAGCGCCTGCCTTCGAGTAATCAATTTTTATAACCACTGGAACCGAGTATCTGCAAACCCACTGACCCTAAATAAGTTCTAGATGAACCCGTGTCTACCAATGAATGGATTTCAGTACCCCCTATCGCTATACTGACGTAGGGTCTCGATCTGAGAGTTTGGTAAGTCCAGCACTCAAAGATGGGTATGATTTGGAACGAGAGAGCGATTTTGAAAGAAGAGTGGGAAAATGAGTTCCCGAATTCAATTGAGCAACTGAGGGCGGGGAAGTCTCCCTCCCTACTTCAATAGTTGAAGCTAAGTGATTGAAAGTCAAATCAGGCTAAGTTTCAGAAGACAACTTCTGAGTCAATTCAGATTTTGTTTCAGAAGGTGAGTTCTGAGTCAATTTAGGTTTAGTTTCAGAAAATGAGTTCTGAGTCAATTTAGGTTTAGTTTCAGAAGGTGAGTTCTGAGTCAATTTAGATTTAGTTTCAGAAAATGAGTTCTGAGTCAATTTAGGTTTAATAGTTGAATTTGAAGGGGCTGAGTCAGGTATTTTACTATTAGCAGAAATAAGGGTCTGCTTTGGAAATAAAGGAGTGGGGTCGACCCTGTGACGGTCCTCCTTTAGTGGTTTCGATGACAATGGGCAGAATTGCAAGTCTGCCTAACTTGGCCGTGCTTGCCACAATAATGGCAAAACTTGACCCATCAACTTTCACATGTTCTCCAACAGGGTGGTTAAGCTTTCGGTTGCACCCTCTTTCTCAGCGATTGGACCCCGTCTTGCGAAGTCAGGCTTAGTTGAGGCCTGCGCCAAGCTCTTCTCACTATGCTTTTCGCCCTTGTTTGTGTTGGCCCTGGGTTTATTATTATTAAATCTGGCTAGATTACTATTTCGAAAATTAAGCTTGTCATGTGAGCAGGTCGTGGTGTCCAGCTTATCTACCAGCTTCACCAACGCACTCACCAAGCATTCCAGAGAGCAATTGGCACCACTTTTTGAAACTTTTTAAAAACTTTTTAAAGCACTTTTTGTGAATAAGAAACCACTTTCTTCCATCTAATAACTGTTTGAGAGTAGAAAGAAGTCAAAAGAAGCAAAATTATAAAATGTGATGTTTTATTTTTGTTCTGATTTCGTGAGAAAGGAAAGAGCTGTGTAGCCTTCTAAACAGCTGAAAAAATGGGAAATTTACTGAAGAAAATGATCAATATTTTTTTCGCATAAGGTCAGAAAATAAAAAATGTATACACCTCAAATTTCAAAATGAAAAGTGTTTTTTTATGTTATGATTTTCTTCAAAGGGCTAATCGCAATTTCGAAAATATTTCAAGCCTTAATAGTTCAGACATTTTAATTTTTTTCTGTTCAGTATATTGAATAATTTGAAATTTAAAGCAATTTAATTTTATATGCAAGAATTTTAAATTGAAAGTGTTCGATAATTTTAGATTGAAACCTTTCAAATTATTAAGTTACATATTGAAAGTTTTTAAAGATATAGGATTAGAAATGAACATCTTTTAATACTTGACTCATTATTTTAGAACCACTAAAATCGTAGAACTTCAGATAAATTTGAAAGCAGGACTATTGAAAATCGAGATTGCTTGAAATAACTGAATAAATGTTTTACTCTTTAAAAGGCTGCTTTTTCAAGTTTTATTTATTTCTTAATAATTTGGCATCTTCACAAATTATTTATTTTTGTGAGAGAAAATAACACCTGATTGTTGTCAAAACTGAAACAATATATGTTTATTGTTCCCTCAAAGTCAATTTTGTTCAACGTGCTTGTTTCTGGATAAATTAACTCTATTATTAATAGATTTAATGCTTTCACGATGATTCATTATGATAAATTTAAATTTATCATGACTCTATTATTGTTTCTGATTTCGTTCTATCACTCATGGATTGTATTTTTAATAGAAAACATTGAAATCTGACTTTTCATGTTTATAAAATAATAATTTAAGGTTACTCGAGGTAATTTTCTTTAAAAATACTGATTTAGAACGAATGGTTGTCAAACTATAGAACTATAGAAAATGGTCAGATCTCCAAATAGTTATGAAAATCTTCTTTGGGATAGTCGTTACGTAATTCTATATTTTAAATTTAAATTTAACTTTACAGTATTAAAATTTCAATTTTAAATGAAGTATTTTTCTTCCATTATTATTAATTAAAATGTATTTCATACAACAAAAAGTAGGTAGACATAAAAAAATTCAAGGGATACATATACTCTTGATAGATACTCTTGGCGCGGTTTGAAATGAATTTGAACTTCGTGAATCTGAATGAAAAGTTTTGTGAAACTTTCGTGAAAATGAATTTGATTTCGAGCTTCGTCGAAGGGGCAGAGAAGGCATGAATCGCAAATTAAGAACTCACAAAATTTTTAACAACATTTTGTATTAATAACAAATTTTTAGCTTTTTTGGGCAAATAACTTTTGCGTATTTATTTTTTCATATCTTGTGTCGTTTGTCCAAAAGTTTAATTTTTTTATTTTTAATGTTGTTTTTTTACTAATAAAATAAGAACTACGCGTCCTATCAAAAAGTATTAATAACAAATTTTTATATCTTTTTTGGGTGCACAATTGTTCTTTTCTCATATTTTATCGCATCTTGCACAGTTTGACAACGAAATTAAATTTTTTATTTTTCCTTATGTTTGCTGCGTTCAAAATTTGAATTTTCGATTTTTCAACAAAATTTTCGTTTTTTTTTTTAATTTTTAAAATGCTATAACTCTGTTAATTTTTTTTATCAAAAAAATGTGTAAAGATAAATTGTTCGGCTTTCCAAATACTATGAATAGCAGTACATAGAGTTTGTTAATCTTAAAAAAAAATTTTCTCACAAATTTGGAAAATGCTATTAGTTTTTGAATTTTTATCCAAAATAGCTGGCTAACGAACTTGACCTTCAGTTTTCGCATATGATATTTTCATTTCAGCAAAAAAATTGTTTAAAAATGATAATTAATTGGATTTTTCAATAAAAATTTAGACACGCGTGGAGAATTGGATTTTTCGATATAGAAAAAATTTAAATATACATCAAACCATTTTGATTTCCTTAAGCTATTTACAATTTTTTTAATCAAAATAACTCTTTTTTTTGTCAAAAAATGAATCCAAAAGTAGGTGTCGAATCTTTGAAATTCGATTTATTCGAGTATTCGAACAAGTCGAATATTCGACTTGACTTTTGGATCAATTTTTTAACCAAAAAAATAGAAATTTGAAATTTTGGAACTAATATTATTTTTAGTCTCGGTAAGTGTTAAGCTTTGTTTTTTTAAATAAATTTTTCCCTGAAATTCATTTCCTCAGCTGTTACAATTATTAATTAAAATAGTGATATTTAACCTTAAAAGTGAACATCGGAATATTACTCAAAAGTTAATAATTTGCGAATAACTCATTTAATTGCAGGTATGTAATAAAACAGAAGAATGTAAACTATCATTCTGTTGAACTTCTTGCTTAAGAACTTCATTATAAATAGTTCATTTATAATTATTTCGTGGACATAGCGTACTATAATTCTGAGAAAAAATGAATTTTTTGAATCTCATATTACGCCATGTCCAAGACCAATTTTCCACTTCAGTTGAAATACATTCATAATAGCAATAAAATTTGTACTAATATGTTCTTGATCATGCATTATTTTTGACCGATAATCTTATTCTGACATTTGAACAGATTTTTGTAGAGTATATTATGGTTAAACTTTGAACCTCATTTTCTCAGTTTGACAGTTGAGGGACATGGCGTACTATAACTTTAGGGCGACGAATGGTAATAATCCAAGAAAATCAAGCCGGTTTGATGTACAGTTAAGTGTTTTTACTATTTCGAAAAATCCAATGTTCCAAGCTTGTCTAAATTTGTATAAAAAATTCGAATACCCGACTGCACACACAGAAATACTCTTCAATTTTGAAAGTTTTGCAATTCAAATTTATGCAATTTTGAAGAGTTATAATTGACAATTCTTGAATATTGAAAGTTTGGAATGACAAATTATTCAATTTTCAAGAATTAAATTTTAAAGATATGTAACTTGGAACATTTTTTTGGAATAGTACAATTTTGAAGACTGACCATGCCAAATTCTTCAATTTTAACAATTTACAATTTAAAACTCTTCAATTTTAAATATTTACAATTGGAAATTCTTAATTTTAAAAGATGTATGAATAACAATTCATAAATTGACGTGATTTTGAAGATCAATCTTCCAAATTAATTAAATTGCAAATGTGAATCATTAAAATGACAGCATTTTTAATTGTAAAACTTAAAACTTCCATAATTTTTAAATTGTAAGTTTCAAAAATTAAAAACTATTTAATTTTAAAGATTTGCAATTCAAAGTTCTACAATTTTGAAGATTTATAATTCAATCTTCAATCTTAACGATTTGCAGATTAAATGTCTTCAATTTTGAAAGATTTGCCACACAAAGCTCTGCAATTTTAAAGAGTTGCAATTGGAAATTATTGATTATTAAAAGTTTGTAATTACAAATTATTCAATTTTCAAGAGTTATACCTTAAAGGTATGTAATTTGGAACTTTTTTTTTGGAATAGTTAATTTTGAAGAGTTACAATGGGAAATTCTACAATTTTAACGATTTGCATTTTAAAACTCCTTAATTTTGAAGATTTGCATTTGGAAACTCTTCAATTTTCAAAGGTGTATAATTAAAAATTCTTAAAATATTAAGATTTTATAGATCGGAAGTCAAGAGTTTTCAATTATAATCTTCTAAATTCATGAAATTTCAATTGTGAATCATGAAAATGCAGAATTTTCCATTGTAAACATAAAACATTTATAATTTTCATTTGCAAATGTTTAAATTTTAATTTTGAAGAGTTATAAATACAAATCCTTGAGTTTTCAAAATACAGATTTCCAAATTATTCCATTATTTAGTCTTATATTTTGAAGGAATGTAGGTTAAATTTTAAATGAATTTAATCAATTATTGAATTAAAAATTTTTTACTTAGGGATATGATAATAATTAAATTATATTTATTTCTACTACTTTTTTTCAAGGCGTGGATATTTCACGTTGCTTATAAATGCAAAAA
>CAKNWU010212200.1:810-17047 GCA_932072015.1 Andricus quercustozae | reverse complement strand
AAGGCAGAATCCAAGTCCAATCAAAAAATAATAATAAAAGTGACATATCTCCACTTTTTAATTTCTCCTAATACGCGTCCATTAAATTTGTCTAAGTCGATTAAAAGGAATAGGTTTTGCTTTTTTTTGTGCTCGTTGGTGGAACTTTCGATGGAGGAAAATTCACGTATTAATGAGAATTCATATTCTGAATGTTTTTATATTCTTCTCTTCTTACCGGGTTCATAGTTTCCCAATAATAATAATAATTGTGCTCTCTTTATTTCTCCTTCTTTCTTTCTCTTCCTTTCTTGTACATATATGTTTTTCTTCTACATATTTTTCTTGTAATGTTTTGTAAACATAGACAAAGCCTTTTGCCCTAAATAGAGAAATATAAATTTTTGACAATTGGCACCTACAAATCTTCAGAATAGATTTATTATTCTACTGGACAGGTAAACGCTTTTGATTATTATAATGAAGAAAATCCTTCTACGTATGAAGTTCATCTGAAAATCAAACTGGTTGAATTTCCACGATTACATCCCCCTCGAGTTAGTATTGCTGCCGCTAAAATCGAAGAAATTAAGAGTATAATGCCTTACCTCAGTGCTGAAGGACAAGAGTTCTTTACTGATTATTTCGTCAATAAATACGAAACATGCTATAAAGAAAGCAGCTAACGACGATAGATCTTCCGATGATGATTCTGAAGATTATGCATATAGCGTTTAATTTATTTATAATAAAGTTTATATTAACCCGTAGATACCACACTGGTGCGAAGTAGCACCAGAAAAATTTTCAAATAAGTGTCTTTTGTCACCCGGTAGCAGGCCCGTGGAGAGGAAAACCGCGCCCGGGACAAGGCGTCAAAGCACGCATGTGCATGTCGCAACGATTTTAATTTAACACAGTTACGCCACTGAATGACGGGCCCCTACAAGTAATTTTTAAAATTTATAATTTAGACTGATTCCGGAAAATCCGGGCCCCCTCATAAGCTCCGGGCCCGGGGACGATATCCCCGTCGCCCCCCCCTCTCGTCAGGTCTGCCCGGTAGGTAAAAGGGTCTCCCCCCCCATGTTTAATATGTCCGTCCCTTAATGAGTCATGCCCCATCACACACAAAAAACTAGGGTTTCCATTAGAACCAATTTTTGGTTCCAAAGGAGCTGCAACAAAAAGGAACCTCTCTTGCTGAAAAGGATCCCAAAATGTAAATGGTTTCTAAATGAACCCAAAGTATGGATTGAAACGGTTCCAATGGAGCCCTTTTTGCAGTTCAGCCTTAAGTCACTACGAAGATTTTACAAGTTTATGGTGTATATTTTACTTTGTAATTCGAATTAAATAATATTGCACTGGGAAAAATTTAATGAAGAAATTAAAATTATAGATATTAGTCATTCTTGAAAGGAAGATAGTGCACATGAAATATGACAGTTTTTAAGGTTATGTTGAAAATCCGACGTTTTCCACTGCGCTTGTACCAAAAGAGCGCGGTACTATTTAAAATGATATAATATAAACTTGCAATATTACGTTAATATTACATTTTCTTCAGAAGGTAGGTACTTCTGTCATTCAATTTAATTTGTTTTTCAAAAGAATGAAAAATTTTTGTTAATATTTATCTATATGATTATTCATAGTCTTTATTAATTTCAAATAGGCCAGCGCTTTTTGGTACATGCGCAGTTGAAACTATGAATAGCCATCTATCGGATATGAACGAACTAAAAAGGAACCCTCAAAATGAGTTCCATTGGAGTCTTAGTTCTAAATGATACCAAATTTTACTTGAGCCGCAACTTTACTGAACCCTGAGTTTTTTCTGTGCAGGCCCAGCGTCATTCGCCCTTAATTGTTCGTGAGGTATGATACGAAAGTTGGGCTGGGTGCGAATTCGCACCAGTTTGGTACTTTACGGTTGTAAAGTGAGTGCTTGGGGGGGAAAAAAAAAAAAACCAGATAATCTTTTTTTCGACTACATTTTCTCTAGAGGTTAATAATAATGTCTTATAATACGTTCAAAGGCGCCACTGATGCATTTGATTAAAAATTTCACACGTATTCTCTACTACGAGACAGACACGCCGATGGCCTTTAACATTTTTTTACAACCTACTCAATCAATGTGGCATTAATGCGTGCATCCTTTACCATTCGATTTCTGAAAATCCAAACCTTATCCGCTCGAAATTTTTTTAAAGTTTAGGTATTGCGCTCATCGAGGAGCAACTGCAACGTCGCTTATAAATACAAACCACGCGCCAACGTGTCAAGCGCTTAATTTCGAACATTTTAAAAATTGATTTACCACCATCACAATTTTTAGAAGCGATACGCGAAGAAACGAGAGCCTGATGCGCATTTTTTTATCCAAAATCAAGCGGACGTACGCGAATGAGATGTCCAAACTGCCTAAAGCGAATGTGTGACGATCATCGTGATTCAGTATGAATTGAGTGCACTACTTTTACAGAATAAAGTTTAGAATAACTTTTACATTCAGCTCTGTATTATCATTTTATAATAATAGTTCAATATTAATAATTTTTAAATAATAAAGAATATTATTATTCATGAATTATCTGATTTTTCAATGTGTTTTCCACTCTAGATAAGGTACTGATTCATTTTTCTATGCTCCAAACATACCCTATTTTCAGACAACCATAAAAAATATTTAAATTTCATCGGACGTGTACTTAGTATTTTTTCCTTAACATATGCACTTTTACCTACAATTTAAAGAAAAAAAGTGCGTTTTTGATATTGGCCAAAAAAATGTTAATTTTTTGGAAAAAAATGAAATTTCACGATCCGGTGGTTCAATTGTAGGCTCTACCGGAACCTCCTCTTCTTGTCTCAACTCTCCCTTGAGGATTTCTATTGCAACCCTGCTGTTCCTGGAAGTCATTATTAATCGTTAGATACTTTGAGCTTGAATCAAACAAGCACAATAAAACCTTTACTTTTTTCGTTTCCACTGGGGAGTGGAAAAAAATTATAAAAAATATGCAACTTCATAATTACATGTAATTTGTAACAAAAATCCAATAGACCCAGTTTATACAATTGCTCAAAGCTCTCTATGTGTATACAATTTTTCGACTCCCTCCCCTCTCGCCAGACACTTCACGGGATGCACGCCTGAGCAATATGGTTTCTTTCGACAAAGCCATACCGATTTTTCTGTTTATAAAATATTTTTGATTTTAAAGGCATGAATACAATATCTCTCTCGTTACAAAAATTTCGTTCATTTAAATGTTCTGAACATCAAACACGTGAGAAATTGACCAGTAATTGGCTAACCAATCATAATGCTAGAATTTCGAAACCAAGACGTTATTTCAGGATAGGCTTGAGCCCTATAGATCTCTTTTATTCAAAATATATTGTATGAGAGAGGTTTCTAAGAGAATTTCATGAACTTTGAAAAGTTCAAATATTAAAAATTTTCTTTTGATACAACAACCAGTCATAATAAACATTGTAAATGTTGCTCATGGAAAATACTGCCGGATTTCGACTTAAGCAGTTCCTTGTTCAGTAAAAATATTTAAAAAAGCTAATAAATAATTCTGATTTGTTTTGGAAAATGAAGTTTTATTGATATTTCCATACTTTTGAAGAAAAGCGAAATAAAAGAAACGTTGTCATTGTAAATAATTTTATTTTAAATTAATTATGAGGCTTATATTAAAAGAAACATTATATCATTAGAGTAAATATACACAAATACAACAAAGTTGTTCGTATTGCACGAAGTCTAGAAATTAAAACAATTAATATTTGGAACATTGATTCAGCTGTGAAGTATTTACAAAGAAATTTAGAATTTTTTGTAATTATTAACTTCTTTTTTAATTCATATTGTCAGTCGTTAGTGCTAAATTGGTTAGCACTGATCGCCGGTTAGGATTGACTCCGAGGTTTTCCCAGTTTATCCACGATAGACGGGCTGTCAAATCTGCAAAAAAATAATTTATTAATTTTCTATTTGATTTTCTCTCAGGAGGGTTAATTTATTTATGCAGGGATTCATCTTGACTAAACTAAACGTTACGCGAGCTTTGTGAATCAGCGACTTTACGTTGAATACATTTTAATTTGTTATTAATTCATTAAAAATCGAACATTCAAAATTCAATTACTTTTGATCTAGAGTATTAATCTATTAAAAAAATTACAGTATACTTTAAACTATAATAGATTCCTTGATACAAAAATTCCTTCTAATTTACTGCAATTAATTAGATATCTTGGAGGGACATAAAAGTGAAAGGTTCTAGACATATGCCTGTAACTGATTATAGTTCAAAAGAATTTAAGCTTTAGAAAGAAAATCTAGTTTTAGGACTTTAAAAATAATTGTTTAAATTGTTCCTTACCACTCGTATTCCATTCGGCCCTTTCGCCACTAATTTCTCCTCGAAGGCACCGTTCCACGTAAGTCAAAGGATCTAATCTCGCTGCCAAAACTTCTCTTAGTAAAGCTATGTATGCTATTGCTAATCGAAGCGTGTCGATTTTGGATAGCCTCTTCTCATATGGGAAGGTGGGTACATGAACCCTTAGTTCGTCGAAAGCCGAGTTGATGCTGCTAAAAATCGCAATTACACTTACAATCGGTTTAACTTGTTTAAAGACATTTTTCTTTATTGAATAAAAAATTAATCATTCAATAAAGAAATACATTATTAATTGTTTGTGAAGCTCTTCACTTGGGGTGATCGCTAGAGAGATTGATCAGCAACCTGGGTCGGAGCAGTGTTGCGGAACGAACGTGTTATTCAAATAAATAACACGAAAATTCTAGATCAATCTAAAAAATATATACCTCGTTCCCAACACTACTATTTTCCAACCGAGCGATTCACGCCTACCCCGAAAGGGAAATGGCTTAATGATATAATAATAATAGTAATAAAATATATCTTATGATATATTATATTTATATTGGAAAAACGTTTTGAATTCCGATAACACGTATAATTTCATCTAATTTACAAATGGAATTATACAAATCTTATTAATTTATTAATTTTATGTAATTAACAAAATAAGATGTATCAATGCAAATTAAGTTCGCTATCAGCTTCTTACCTTAGCATTCGTTTTCGTTCTCGAATATTGGCTGCGTGTCTTTGAATTCTGTAGGGACTGCCATTTGGGTAGTAACCTTCTTCCACTCCATGCATGTCTGTGTCATTGTGATCTAAAAAATTTAGGAAACAATTTTAAACTTACTTTAAATCTCCACTCTTCATACAGTTTTTCAGCTTATCGATCACTAGCATTCTGTTCCTCTTTTAAGCTTCGCTTCACATTCAAATTTCGTGGCAAACGCAGTCAAATAAGTTTGTTTAATTGTGAAAATTGAAATGCAGTAAAAAATTGTCTACATTTTACAATCTCTCTTAAACTGGTTCAATCTATCATTTAATGATAGATTGAACCAGTGATATAGCGCTCCACACGGCCAAGGCATGAACCTCCAGTCGTTGTATATTATTGTGTACTAGTCTTCGTGCTGGAAATATTTTGGGCCTAGCTGCAATAAGCAGGAATATAATATTATTTTTCGCTTGAAAGTGAGGAGGCCCCTGGCCACTTGGGTTTGACTTTTGGCAACGCGACACGTTGACGTAATTACGGGCCTTCCCACAGTTAGGCGCAATATATTATATCCTATTATATTGCAGCCCGATCCTCATTTATTATTTTGAGAATAAAGTACGGGTTTTAAAAGATAATTTTGCAAATTTAGCACAGAAGTGATGAATGATAAGTGTTATCCCTAACCATCTGAAGGACGACAACGCGTACGACCAGATAACTACTGGTACTGTGTAACCAGTCAACCTCATTGGTTGAACCAGTGATGAAATTGCACTAAGTGAAAGTAAGTGACCCAAGTGAACTAAGAAATGTTTGTTCTATACAGTCAAAGAAAGGATTTCTTTAAATTAAAAATACAAAATTAAAGTATACTTACAAGCGAAATTTAATTGATGCCTAATTTTTAGGAATTAACGAATTTGCCGTAGCATTTTGATCTACCTCTTTTCAGTCGAATAGATAGTTTTAAGTTTTTTCAAAACAGTTCATGAACTTATATTCAAAATATGTAATTCTAAATTTCACGGACCGAGCAGTGCAGTTCTCCGAGACCGTATTTTTTCAAATTGAAATCCTACGTCGAATTGATGTTCTAATGGTTTTATTTTGGGTGCTTTATTATTGGCTAATTCAAATTAAATAGTTTATAAAATAACTTTTAAATATTCTTTACCTTGTGTCGTTACTGGCATATGATAATGCAAAGGAGAATGTGCATGTGGAGATGTGTGAGGGACATGTTGCGTGGCTCTGCTTGCATAAACACAGGATGGTAAATCCGTTAAATCCTCTTCATTTATATGGTTACTTGGGTCCACGTAATATTGCGAGCTGTTAAGAAAATCACTTATTAATCTGTTAAATTATTTTTTAAATACGGTGCAAATTATGACCATGAATACTTCACACATTTCCCCCTTAAAACATTAATAATTGTGCATTATCTTGTTATAAGAAGAAAGTTTATTTAATTCAGTTCTCAAATTTTGAATAAGCCTGTGATACTAAAAAACTAAAAGTAATTTTAAATAAAAAATGCTTTACTTTCCCGGAACCATTTTCCAAAAATGTATATAAAACTTCCAATTTTGTACAATTTATTAATGTTTATTAGGAAGGGAAGGAAACCTTCCCCTTGTAAAGATACGTTATATTGCCATTCTAAAGCAATGATCTTAATCAACCTGTCAATATTTTTGAAATTATTTCAAAAGATTTAAAAAAATTCTTTTACCAAAATGTGTGTACTTTTTCAAGATATGCACTTCAATATTTTCGGGCCTCAAACAGAGTTGATATTATACAATAGAAATGTCCATTTTCAAATTAAAATAAACTTGAGCAACCACTAAATATTTTGAAAAATTATAAAACAAACTGTACTAAAAACGGAATCAGTACAATTTTACTGAGAATCAGGGACTCTTTTTCGGGATTTCAATCAGTGCAAATCCATTTTCAATTGTCAAAAATATCACTGAAATTCAGTCGCATTTCACTGATTCACTCATGCAAAAACGATTGAAACTTACAGAAATAAGCACACAAAATTTAAGATGTTTTTAAATGCACCCATTTAAAAACATCTTAAATACGGCGAAATTTCAGTGAAATTTCACGGATTCAAGTTCAGAGAGGATTTTCAAATTATGATAAAAAAATATATTTGTTTCGATTCACAATTAAATGGCGTACGCTTACTTTCAACTTTCTAAACTGAATCAGTAAGTAGTCAAATTTCTAGAAAATGGTATCTGTATCACTTTAGTGAAGTTTTTATTGAAATTAATCAGGGGAAAATCGCAGGCGGAAAAATTGATGCAATGATTAACCTACTATCGGCGAGGAAATTCATGTCAGGTGGCTTTGAAGCTTAACAGGTGTTCTACGAAAATGAGCTCAAAGACGGTAATGTAAAAAAATGGTGTGCTTTCAGACTGGAAAATGTTGAAAAAAGTAAGTAATTTCGGGCACACTTAAGAATTAAGAGTCAAGTTCGCAGAGTATTAGTTTTTATACAAGACACAATGGGAAAAAATTTAAAAAAATTCATAAATGTGGATCAAACATTCATAAACAAATGACAGCTAAAGATTTTCAGAAATAATAAAAATTGTTGATTAAAATTACACAAATTTACAACTATACTATTTTCAGTTCTAATGAAGATATTAAAGCGACTAAAACTCCAAACTGTAACACAAGCGCTCTGTAATGATTTATAATCTTGAGGAAAGATGTGATTGTTTTTTTTTCCCGTAGAAATCGTGCTAATTTCAGAATTTTTGATGGTGAAAAGCAAGTGTTAGAAACCAGCGGGGGTGCCTTTTTTACTGCCGATAGTTATGGTGCCTTTCTTCGACCCTTGCCTTTCAATGCATTACAATTTGGAGTTTTAATCACTTTATAATATCTTAATTAGAACTGAAAATAGTATAATTGTACAGTTGTGTAATTTTAAGCAACAATTTTGATTATTTCTCAAATTTGTGAACTGTAATTTGTTCATAAATGTTTGGTTCACGTTCATGAATTTTTTTCAAATTTTTCCCATTGCCCGATGTTTGAGAAATAATGCTGTAAACTTGACTCTTCTTAAATGTGCCCGAAATTCCTTACTTTTTACATTGTCATTAAACAGGTATTAGATTTGTGTAAAATTTGACCCCCCCCCCCCTCGTTTTTGTCAAATGTCCACGTTTTGAGACCCTCTGAAACCGGAAAACAGGTTTTTACGAATGTGTCGGTCTGTCTCTAGGTCTGGCTGTATGTATGCATGTGAGAAACTGAATTTCAAGCTCGTTAGCTAGATATTTGGGAAAAAATTCAAAAAGTTCGAGCATTTTGAAAATTTTTTTCAAGATTAAAAAATTGTATGTGTGAATATTCATAGTACTTGAAAAGTCTTACAAATTATCTCTACGACTTTTTGCGATAAAAAGAAAATTATCAGAGTGATACCTTTTTCAAAATTAAACAAAAAGGGCAATTACAATTTTAAGTTGAACAGCGGACGATATGAAGAAAGGGCAGGAAAAGAATAACGTTGATTTTCAAACACCCTACAAGATTATCATAACAACTTTTTGAATTTTTTTGAAAAATCGAAAATTCAAAATTTTGAGCCAAACAAGGCGAGATACGGAGAAAATGTTAATAAATAGAATTATTATTCTTAGAAAGATCTACAAATTTTCCATTCGCCATTTTTTTATTGGATAAATAATTTTTGTTTTAATCGTGAAAAATACTGTTAAAAACTACATCTTTTAAAAATTAGATCATAAAATTTGCTTTCAACTTTCTATTCTCACGAGACACGTGATGAGAATGTGTTCGTTAAAGCCACCTGACTCAAATTGTGTCGCCGAAAGTAAGTGTAATTTCTATTGAATTGATAAAGTGACTCTTTTCTATGTATTTCAATGTAGTTCCCAATCCTATTTCTATGGAATTCTGAATCGTTAGGAGTTTGTCATCCGAAATAGAACCTTTCAGTTTGCACTCTCTACGATATAAATCATCAGAATTACTGATTTTTGTCTCGTAAAAACAAAATATGATACTTTCATATACAAATTTTTTTAAGTTACCTAGTACAAGCCACTGTTGAATCTGCAGGTCTTGAAGTAGTCCCATCTCGATGACGCATTCCTTGTACCCTGTCTTGATCATACTCGAAGAGCAGATGTGATGCCATTTTGGGCCCCACGACAAAATTTCACAATTTTATACTTATCACAAATCACAGTTGCATGTTTAAATTTCAAAATTGATTTATTTTTACAAATTAAGACAGGAAATTAAAAATTCTTTATTGTTTAGTTTTTCTTTTTAATTTCAACGTGAAATATATTTGGGTTTTTGCACTTCGAGATCAAAAGTCATTCACTATCCCGGATGATCAGCATTCCACTATCAACGAAATCCCAGGGGATTCGGTTTATATAGAAGCTGCGCAACCAAGGGGTGATCAATATCAACCCCTGGGCGGAGCGTTGGACCAATCCTATTCCTCTGGGAGTTAGCCGATTATCGAACTCGGCTGCGATTGGTGAAAACTTAATAGCGCATTTATTTCCTCGACTATAGTATGAGGGTTTCTGCCGTTTATTGTTACTGCCATCTAAACTTTATTTTCCATTGCTTTTAGCGAACCATGAGAGAGTTTGCGCATAATATATAAAATCTCGAGGAGAGAGCTTTTGAAAAATAATTTATTATTTAATTTAATAGATTGATTAATTTATTTTATTCAGAAAACTGCATATGAAATTGATGAAAATATTAATATCGCTTGTATGTTCTGTTAATATACGGAAAAAGAATAATTAATGTTGACTCAAGAAAATATCGGTCCGAATACGGACGATACAATATTTTCTTTGTCTAAGAAAATATATCTTGTGTCAAGAAAATTTACTAGATTGAAATTTTAAGACTAATTGTTTTCCACGTAGAATCGTTTTAAATATTAATTATACAAAATATGAGCAGTTATTGAATAATTACAGAGACTAATAGTAGTCAGTCTAAATCGATAGAAATTCATTCAATTTTTGGAATTAATTTTGCGTAAACTATCTCAGAAAATAATGTTCCTCGAATCAAAGAAATATATTTTTTATACAGTCAAAGAAAGGATTTCTTTAAATTAAATACATAATAAAGTTGAAGTATACTTACTTATATTTCCTTGAAATTAAAGTTGGTGTACTCTATACACTTGAATTAGATCAATTTTAATAATTGTTAGTGAAATTGAACTAATTGTTAGTATAATTAATTACCATAAAATTACTGAAAATAATATCACTACTTTATGGCCAAATAACACAAAAGTGTAATGTAATGTAGATTAGTCACTTTTAACTAATGATTAGTTAAATACTAACAAAAAAAAGTCAACGAGTAACTTTTTGGTCATCAATTAGTCATTCTTAATTAATTTAGATTTAGCGCATAATTTAGTATGTTTGAGTACATTATACATTGTACATTGCACCCAGAAAAATGCTTGACTTGCATGATAAAGAAATCATTTCTTTAACATCATTTTTTAAATTTAACACAAATTTAACATAAAGTAATTTTAAAGAATGATGCAGATCGTTTTTTTTTTAGTTTGAAGAAATTATTTCTTCAATAGGTTTCCTTATTACTCTGCCGTCGGAAATTGTCGGTGCGACCAGCGCAAGTATGTACTTACGTTGTACCGACAATTTTCGACGGTAGTGTAATTTGAAGAAATATTATTTTAACTCAAAGGCAATCCAAAAATAATTAAATAAACAATTTCCTCGAAGTAGGGGACACTTTATATTCAATTTAATATACAGGTCGATACAGCAGCGTGCTTGAAAACGCATAGTGCTTTTATTTCTTATATCTTATCAAATATTCGGAATTGAAGTAATAACCTAGAATTCGTCAATTGAATTGTTTTTTTGATTAATGTGCAACGTATATGTGGAACTTTTTCCAAAATTTGCCCTGAATGGTAGAAATTTAATGTGAGTAAAGTTGATTGTAGGTTAGATCTGTCATTTGGAATCATCTGTCATCTGTAATGGAACTTTTCGACCTAAAATCCATTTTTATTTCTGAATAATTGTAAGAAGGTATCATGTTTAATTATTAAGAATCAAACATTACTGCTAATTTAATTTTGATTTTGTGTAAAATGGATTTATGTGAGCGATTATCACGAATGTATATGAAATTTAATAAAAACGTACCTAAATAGCGATTTCATATGATTGAGATATGAATTTTAATATACATTGGTATTTTTAATTTAATACTATTTTTAACAGTGCGGGTTTGAATAAATGGTACTCTCTACTGTGATAAATCAACCTTTTTTTCTGGTATAATTTTCCTAAAATACCAATTTATTAGTGTTGATTTGAATCTTTCGTCGGCCTTAAAGAAAATCTATTTTATAAAGATTTTTCGATATTTTGTGTACAAAAAATAAGATTTCTGGCTCCTTAAGTTTGGATAAATAATGTAATGAAATATTTTGAAACACACGTAACTTTTTAGATTGTGTTTGTTTGGATATATAGACGAACTGTTGGTTTATGTGATCTGTAATTTTTATTTATTAATTTTACGTATATTCATAGTTATTGCGATTTTTCTTGTGCAGTGTAATACTGCTGCTCTATACCAAACAAGGCAGTAGGGTAAGTGTCCCAATTATTGCGATGCCATGGTTTAATCTCACCTCAATTCAATTCTTCACCTATTTTCATTGAAATAATATGGTTCTTCTGTTTGAGCCTGAAGAATAATGTATTTTGTGCATTAAATAAAATTGGCAAGTACGAGAACCTAACATAACGTATTAAAAATGTAAAAAATTGGAAAAATAACATATTGTACCTATTACTTCGGTTGAAAAAAGACCGTGTACGTATTATTGCGAACTGAGGAACTGAGGTACCTATTACTGCGGATTAAAATTTTATTTATTTACGAGCACATGAATCATAAATGATCAATTGTAGGTTAAATATCTCTCAAATAAATAACTTTTTCATTTAAAAAAATGCATTTGTTGATAAGTCATTTTCTGTAAAGTATAATTTATCGACAAAAGAAATATAATTTCGAAAGTTACAGGAAATGCTCGATTAGCACAAATGAAAATCCACTTCACAAGACTCTACCTCTTTAGATAAAACTGTATTCGGTCCAGGATTTTTGTCTGCATATTTTCCTTCACAAAGGGCTCTTATTGTTGATTCTGGTATTGAATATTTTCGTGATACGGCTGGAAAAGTTTCTCCTTGCATGACCTCTTTCACGGGAAGCAGCAAATTTTCTTTTCCGTAAGAACAGCTTTTTAAAGATTTACTTTTAATGTTTGGCTTCCGCTTTGGTTCCTTCTTTTTCACTTTTTTTTCCGCTGTTGCCATCGTTTAACAATCAAAAGCAATCAAAAACTGAAAGCGAAGGTTAGGTTCGCATGTTGACAGCACCGCAGTATTAGGTACATATGGTTTGAATTTCGGACCGCAGTAATGAGCGCCCCGTAATCAATGTGTAACTATTGCTGCGGGCTTGATTTTTTAATTGATAAACCAATTTACGTTTTTTTAAATGTTGATTCTATTCAAACAAGTGTTCTGATTTAAAAAAAAAATCATTTCTACACTGCGTACAAGTTTATGCAATAACTCTAAATTTTATTAAAGAACATCACGCCGGTAACTCAAATCGAAGCAAAATGGTGGATTTTTTAAGTTTTATGAATGTTTAAAAAAAATATTTATTAAGAATATATAACTAATTTAGCGATATTTTGGATTTTTTTTATACAGTAGAGTAAATACTTATTGATAGGTGCACCCGCAGTAATTGGGACACTTGTCCTAACTGTAAACAATCGAAAAATGAGTTCTTCATATCTTTGAAATCGTCGAAGAGAGATTTATGGATCTGTCGAAATCATTTGTTCAAATTGTCAATGTTGTTTAAATAAACTATTGCATAATTAGCCCAAAAGGCAGCAGCTGCAAGTCTCGAAAATGATTTATATAGAAAAAGCAGTATTTTGACAAAAATCGGCTTCCATAACTATTTGCCACCCTAAATATTCCACCATGAGTCTAATTTAAAATAAAAACTGTGTAAAATTTAGGT
This sequence comes from Andricus quercustozae, assembly GCA_932072015.1. NCBI lineage: Eukaryota > Metazoa > Arthropoda > Insecta > Hymenoptera > Cynipidae > Andricus > Andricus quercustozae. Next base: position 3,778 of record CAKNWU010212200.1, on the reverse strand, counting down.
TTTTAAATGAAATTTTGCAATCGGCGACTCAACCTAACAACCCTATATCTCTTTTTTTTACACCAGCAAATTAGAAGGACGAAAAGAATATTCATCCTAGTTTAAAGAATCCTTGGTTCACAAAATTCCCTGGGTTTTCAGATTACTGGAGAAATCGTCAGATATATGTCAGAAATCGTCAGAGATAAATCCTCAGATTTTTTCCGTGATATTTCGCTAAATTAATATTTATTTTTCACGGAATTGATTTTGCGGCTCGTGCAAAATAAATGATCTATGCTCCATGCCACCAAAAAATAAATATTTACTTCTTTTTGTTGCTTAGAACTTTTTTGACAGTTTAGGAAAGTATAATGAGCTTGTGTGCGAAACATCAGTGACAGGAGGAACTACACTGTCTGGGAAACTAGCGCCTGAATTCGAAGCCGACTTCTACGCAAGAAGGCAGCATCTACCACTTGCTGCCTTCTTCCGTAGAAGTTTTCGACCCAAGTGGAAATAAACGAATGGCCCAGTACAACCGGAAAAAAATGTTCTTCATTTAAAAAAATCGTTTTGTTGGCCGCATTTGGTTGATTCCAGAAAATATTTTGGTTAAATGAACAAAATTTTCGTTCAGTTGACCAAAATCGTTTGATTCAATCAATAACAGTTTTTGGTTGAATCGTTTTGTTGATTTTATAAAATATTTTATTGATTTAACACCATATTTTGGTTGGATCTACCAAATAATCTAAGTTCACGTTCGGGACTTCGTACGCTCAAACAAAAATTCTAGTTGAATTAACCAGAAATCTGGTCAATTCAACTAGAATAGAGTGTTAAATATGCCCTTACTATAAATTATGGTTAAAAGTATCAGAATTTTCTGGTTGGCAATTGTCTGGTTAATGTTACCAGAAATTCGGGTAAATTTAACCAGAATTTCGGGTAAATTTAACCAGAATTTCTGGTAAGGGTAACCAGAAATCTTTACTAGACAGTTTTCTAGTAGCTTAAGGATACAACGTTCTGGTCAACTTAACCAGATATTCTGGTAAACTTAACCAGATGTTCTGGTAAGCCCAACCACATATTCTGGTAGCCATCGATTTTCGACTATCGAATTTCGATACTTTTCTACCTTCATAGACTCTTTCTAACCCCCTATGAAATTACATGGACTGCATCCCAAAGAAAATAATCGAACGAAAGTTTCCGATAACAGAGTACAGCAACTATGTACCGCTTCGCAAAAATTGCATCTCTCTATAATCTATATGTGGATATATTAATAAATGTTGATAGATTCAAGACTCGAAGCAAAATCAGCATCTTTTTTATGCAGTCTGTTTCTAAAACTATTCGTTGAGACTATTTTGTTTGGGATTTTACATAATATGCACTTAGATCCCTTGGTCAATACCAAAATTCTCGAACATTCACTTTGTGTATTTATTGTCTAAAATGTTAATATTTTCGAGAATATTTTTCAAAGACCCCCAAAAAATATGTGCTTGGTTTAGAAGTATCCCTGTACCACTTCGCTGTTTAGACAGATAACGCGCAGTTTTTTTAAACACAACAAAATTCACGGTTCACTATAATTATGTATACTTATATAACACAAAATACAATTAACAAATCGCGATTGTTCGAGAATTACTGGATATTTATGACAAATCGTCACTTGACCCATCCAGCAACACGACATGAGACAAGAGACAGATTTCTGAAACCGACGCAAGATCGCAACACTTCTTTTACCAGAAATATGAACCAGAATAGTTTTAACCAGAAAAAATCAAGCAGAGTTAATTAACTAGAATTTTCTAGTCATATTAACCATAATTTCGGATTAAACTAACTAGACATTTTTTAACCAGACGCGTCTAGTAACTTCAACTAGAACTTTTTTTTGAGTGTAGCGTCGCGAAAAGAAACATAAAAATGTTTGCACCTCGGTGAACCTTATCAAAATAAGTGCGGAAACAGAATCAATTGGGATTGATCATGTGAAAAATAGGTAAGATTAATAATTAAATCTTTGTGTGTGCCTACGATTGCGTGATTAGGTTTTTGATTGTTAAAAAACAACGGATTTTTGAATCAAATAAACAAAGGATCAAGCACAACTTACATTGCAAATAGCTTGCCGTGGAATTTTCTATTCATGTGATGTTTAGTAGTTTACTAAACTACTAAATAATTCGCACAAGATGATACAATTCAATGGTAAGCCATTTACAATGTACATTCTGCTGAGTCGTTTATGGTTAGATGAACTACAAGTTTTGGTTAAATCAACCAAACTCTTTCCTTAGACCAGCAAAAACACTTCTTTGAATTAATTACAATACTCTTGGATCGAGAAAAATATTTGCTTGGATTAACCAAAAGTTTTACTTGGATTAACCCAAATATTTGCTTGTATCAAAACCAAAAGATATGGTATAATCAACCAAATTTTACTAACCAAAAAATTTGCTTGGGTCAACCAAATATTTTGTTGTCTATATAATAACCATATTCTAGGGTTGATACAACCAAAATTTTGTTCATTAAGCCAAATCTTTTTCTGGGTGTATACAGATTGCCGGAGTCTCGGCACTGGGCATCTGTACTGGGATAGTACCGGCTTGTAATCCTCCGCAGTACTGGCGTGCGGTACACACAAAAAAAAACAAATTGTGAATTACACACTGCACAAGCCTGTAAATGTTTGTTTAAGAAACAATCGTGCAACTTTGTTGAAGGAATTTGATATCCAGTAGAATAAGGTAGCAAGGGAATACAATTTTTTATCTCATCCAAATCTTGGACATTTAAATCCTTTATACGACCAGTTGTAAAAATAAATGATCGAATTTAAATTCAAAAGAAGGAATATCTTTTATATAATAAATAACAATTAATTTTAACTTCATTCTTAATATCTTTATGCGTTTTACAATTACTTTTTATTGTGAACAATTTATTTACACATTAA
>CAKNWU010212186.1:424-10963 GCA_932072015.1 Andricus quercustozae | reverse complement strand
CGGTAAGGTAGGAAACCGGTCACGTGACCCACTCGTCACATGGCCTTAATAGAATTTTAAAATGCAGTTTTAAAATTCTTTAAATTTTCTATAAATCTCATGAATTCCTTCGTGAGAGGCATTTGGATGACTATTAATTTCCCAAAACATTATTTGCCAATGGCGACCCGTTTACCTAAAAATCAACTTTTTTATAAAACAATGTTTTATAAATTGAAATGTTTATTTATTAAATTCTCATGTAAAGTTATGTAAATGCAACATTTTTAACACTTGTTTTTAATACAGAAATCACTTTTTTCTTGAATTTTCAACAGTTGAAAAATAATTAAATTTTTAATAGTTATATTTTCTAAAGTTGGATATTCGACTGTTGAAAAATTGAATTGAATTTTTAACAGTTGAAAATTCGATTGTCCATTTTCTTCAATTTTCAATTGTTTAAAGTTAAACTGTAGTTCGAGTATTATAAATTGAACAATATTTTGTTTCAACCGAGAATTCTGAACCTGTTCAAAATTAAACAATTGGCATATTTTTACTTTAAAAATGGAACGATTTTTAATCCAATGAATTTTATTTTGTTAATATTTAGAAATATTGGACTGTTTATTGAAAATGAGCAATTTTAAATCAAATACTAAAAACTGTACTTTTAACGTCACAATTTTATTTGTGCTATTTTTAAGTAAAAGTGTTGAATTTCGATGTATGAAGAGCAATTGAACAATTAATAATATAAAAGTACTTAAAAATAATTTAATTTATAATTCAAAAAGATTTGTTCTTCAAATTAGAGAACTGGCATTTAATTTAAAATGATTATCAATTAAGATCAGCTTAAAATAAAAGAATTTTAAATGTTTAAAATTCAAAAGACTTCCACTCTAAGTGTTTTAATTATAGTTCAGTTTTCATTGCTTAAAATGAAAAAATTTGCAGCTGTAAAAGGTCCACTTTTTTACATTCAATCACCGTGAAAAATATTTGTGAACCGGGGGGAAAAACGGGAAATGACCGGGAATTTGTTTCCTCTATTAAAACGGCCATCATGAAATTTTTTAAGTTTGAACATGCGGCGTCTATGTGGAGAACTGGTTAATTTTACTTAATTTTTATTTGATACAATTAGTATGGTTGAATATTCATCAGCGCATGTGCGTTTTATTCGTTTTATTATTGATTACAATTTTTTTAGGATATTCCCCTATTACTCTAAAGCCTCGAATTTCTAAAACATTGAATACAAATTTTGAGATTCGCGCGCTTGCACCTAATCGCCAGCTAACTTCACTTTGTTGAGTGCCGAGGGGAAAACAATGCACCAAAATCGACCAAATGCATGGGTCTAAACCTTATTTAGTTAATATCTTCGTAAAAACTAATTTTTTCACTATCAGTGACATAATGCATGGGACAAAACTTTATTTGGTAATATCTTCGTAATGAATACTATTTATTATCATTTTATTATTTCATTAAATAGTTCTTAAAAAATAAAAAATATATTTCAAATACACTGATACAGAAAAAATGGGGTTTTACGAAGATATTAGCAAAATAGGTCAAAAATGGACCAAATCCCATGCATTTGGTCCATTCTTTCCCCCTCAGCACTCAACGAAGTGAAGTTATCTGGTGATTGAAGTGAAAATACCTAATTAGTTCTTATTTTTCAAAAATTATTTAATGAAATAATAAAATGTTGATAATTATTTTTTATTACGAAAATATTACAAAAATATTGTTCTACGCATATTAGGTTATTTCACAATCACTAATTGTTCAGAAAAGATTCATTTTTCGTCTGCTATAGCGATTGTTGGGTATGCAAAATGCATTACTGCCATTATAAAAATCATCAATAATGAATTTTTAAACAAAGTATGATAGAATATTGGTTATTGAATTTATTATCGTAAACACGAAAGATCCTTTTTATTTAGTTACGTGCTGTTTTGAACTAATTACGAAGTAAATTATTTTGAAAAATCGTTTAAAAAGCTGTTTGTTAGAGATTATCTACAACTTCAAAAAATAAACAAATTCCAATCTAGCTGAAAATTCCTGTACAGGAACCTGGGCAGGTTCCTTTGGAGGTTCCTGCCACGGATCCTGCGAGGGAACCTGTGCAGGATCATCCAAAGGAACCTGGGTATTCAAATAACTGTACAGGTTCCTGCACTATCGTGGATGTTGCTGGAAGAAATTCCCTAGGAAGGATCCTGTGCAAGTGGGACACATTTGCAAAAAGTGTCTATGAAGGATCCTGTACAGGTTCCTGAGCAGGTGGGACACTCGCTAAAATATGTCTGTCCCATATGAATATTCCTGTAAAGGATCTTTCACACACACGCGCGCGCGCGAAAAACATGTGTGTGTGTGTGCAGTTTTTCTGATTAGAACCCGCTCCCGGAAAAATCCTGCGGTTGTCCTTATGACAAACTTTCCTCTACACACATACACGCGCGTGTGTGTGTGAGAGTGAAGGATCCTTCACAGGTTTCTGTACAGGAATGTTCATGTGGGACAGAGATATTTTTGCGAGAGTCCCACCTGTACAGGATCCTTCATAGATACTTTTTGCAAATGTGTCCCACTTGCACAGGAACCTGTACAGGATCCTCCCTAGGGAATTTCTTGCAGCAATATGCACGATAATGCAGGAACCTGTACAGGTATTTGAATACCCAGGTTCCTTTGGAGGTTCCTGCACAGGTTCCCTCGCAGGATCCGCGGCAGGAACCGGTGTACCAGGAATCTGCGTACGTTCCTGTACAGGAACCTATGCAGGAAGTTCCAAAGGAACCTCTCAGGTTCCTGTACAGGAATTTTCAGCTGGAAAAAGCCAAAAAATGTAAGCCCGGTATTTTTTTTACATTCTTTATCAAAAATAATTGTAAATATCAAAACAATTAAAATCGCGTTTAATTTGCAGATTGAAGACCGGAATTTTCGTTTTTATATTATTATAATACCACAGTCTGGAAAATCTAATTTCCATGACTTCAAAATAGCCTGTAACTAAAAGTAGCATCAGTTCTTTTTTCGAGAATAAATCCAATAACTGATATTCTTTCATACTTTATTTTAAAAAAATATTAACAATGATATTTATAAGGACAGCAGAGCATTTTGGAATAGCCAGTATTGGCGATAGCAGACGATAAGTTAATATTTTCGGAACAGGTAGTGATTGTGAAAGAATCTAATTGTTTCCCCATCAGTACTCGATGAAGTAAAAATGCCGAATAACCTCAAACTTTTGTTTCAAAGTTTACAAAAACATGTTCATAACTTGTGACGACCTGTCCAAAATACGATAAGTATTTTCTTGACACCTACGGATTTCTAAAAGCACTATTATAAAGTATTTATTCATTAATTTGATAAAAAAAATAAGCTCTTATTTTTCCGAATCGTGAAATAAAGTTTTTCTTTTTTAGACTCAAGGATTAATTTTCATTTAAAAACAAAAAAGCGTATGCGAATTAACCAAAAAATAATAATTTTCAATATCCTTATAGGAATGATTGAAAGATTGAATAATGAGAAGGTGAGAGTAGGGTTCAGGAAAACATACGTACGTTACTGTTGAAATAGAAAGAGAAGACCTGGACAAACTGCAGCAACTGCAACTGCGGAAATAAATATGTCGAGGGGAGGGGTTAAGTTGCGTATGCCTCGCGACTAGAGGTATCTCTACTCGCTCTGCTTGTGATGTTATACAGTGTTTAATTGTGTTTTACTGAAATTTTTGTAAGAAAATGTCCGGCGAACAGTTTTCCTTGGTTTGGAACACTTTCCCAAGAAATTTGTCATCAGGACTCTACAATTTGCTCACCGGTGAACAACTAGTCGACGTTACCCTCGCCGCCGAAGGTCAAATTTTGCGAGCTCACAAATTAATTTTGTCCGTCTGTAGCTCTTACTTCAGAGAACTCTTCAAGGTAAAGGCATGTGTTTTTGTACTCTAATCTTCTTCAGCAAGTCATCACCAGTTGTTCAAAGTGGTTCAAAGTACCAATCTGTATCAATGGACTCGTTTTTATTCAGTGATGACTGAACTTTTTTACAGTTTGTTTTGTTTTTTGTTTTCCACGTCGTACGCAGTATGTTTACTACGAGTTTGTTATTATCGTACTCGCAGTGTACAAAAAAACAAGTATAATTTCAGTACGTTTGCCGTCTATTCTTTTTTTACCTTCGATTAACATGGTAATTTTACCAAATCGTGTACAATCACTAAGGATTTCATCAAAATTTGGGAAACTTACTTCAATAATCGTAGCGATTTTACAGTTATTTCTAAAATTACGTGAAAGTATAGCCCATCTACACAAGGTTTTTTTTACAGTGTATTGCGAGATTATATGTATGTATATATTTTACGCATTGGAATTTGCTCACAACAAATTATTTTAGAGAAACTACAGAGATTTATGCAGTTTTGTAAATAAGTATTATTAATTTTTTTGATCTTTGCTGTTTTCATTGATTTTTTTTTGGTCGATGCGTTTTTTTTCGATAAAATATTCATGAATATATTATAGTTGGGAGTGTTGGAGTTAAAATTAAATTTGAGGTTATAAAAATTTCGAAATGTGACGAAGCTATTCTTGGAATTAAGTTTAGGATTTCAAAATAGAATACCTCTTTTTTTTAATTATTTGAAATTGCTTGTATTTCTGAAATGAAATTGCAGAGTGTTAAGAACTTCAAATATGATTTTATCGAGTTTGATATTTTCAAATTGGACCGTTTTCAAATATAAATCACATAGTTTTGATTTCTATGAATTATTATAACTTCTTACTTTATGTTATGCCTCTGTAGAAAAATGCTTAATTTAAATGATTATGAATGTTTTTAATTTGAAATTTAAGGTTCTAATTTAAAATCATCAAAATTAAAATTATTTTACTAGTATTTCGAATGTAGATTGAACTAGCCAAGGAAAATTAAAAAAAAAATAGAAGTGTTTTTATACTGATTTCATTGAATACGTGTACTTTAAATAACTTGAAGCAGCTTTACGTATCCCAAATTACATAAACTTGATCAAATACTTTCAAATACATTTTTTGTCTTCAAGAAATTTATTTTATTTTTTAGGGAAATTCATGTAAACATCCAATAGTAATCTTGAAGGATGTCAACTATCGCGATTTGGCGGCAATGTTGCATTTTATGTACCAAGGAGAAGTCAATATCAAACAAGAAGACATTGCAAGTTTTCTGAAAGTCGCAGAAGTTTTACAAATCAAAGGTCTCACAAAAAACAACGACGATGTATGCACAAATTTTAATACCATAAAAAAGTAACGAAAAACCCTCGTATGAACGGAAAATAAATAATGAATCAATAATTTTAGGAATTTTGCGACAAAGATGCAGAAAACTCGGAACATTCAATCCTGAGCGATAGAAATGACACAGCCCATTCAGCGATGGACAATGATTGCGATGCGATTCAAGAAATACCTCAACCTGTCGATAAATGTGACTGTTCGTCTTCCAGCAAAAAATCAGAACCATTGAGCCAAAAATCAAGAGAGGACTCGGTTTCAAAAGTGGAATTGGAATCTGAGCCTGAGCCTGAGAACGTTGAAAACAACATGCAAGAATATTTGGATAGAGAGAGTCGAAATCAAGGAGAACAACCATTGGATTGTACTCTGGATTTTGTAAAAATGCCACAACCTGAAAGAGATTGGATAGATTATAAACCTGGTATAGACCCAAATTCTGTGAGTCAAAAACCGGAAAGGAGCGAGAAACAAATGGAGCATCAGGCAGACACGAGGACACATGGTAATTTAATTGTACCATCAACCGGGGTATGCAATTTAAAAGCAAAAATACTGAAACTCAACAATAGTAAAGGTAATTTCTTTCTCTGCAAATGGATAAGTACCCCAGTTGATGACAGGGAATTTTTTTATTTTAATTATTTTGTATTTATTTATTTATTTCTATCTATGTATACGTTTTCAGGTCTTACATATCTAAATCCCTCCTTTCACACGAGATCCGCAGACACTAACCCTTTAACTCATCCCAATTACCTAAAATACCCGAACTCTCAATAAGCCTCCAGGCAAGGCGAATTTTTATAGAAGTGTTCGCATCCTTCTGAAAATTTGGTCAGGGGAGTGGAAAGCTGCAGAAAACCATCTCCCAAATGCAGCCGGGTTTTCGACTCAAGTTTTCGGATGTAGACATTCGATATCAACGAGTGTATACACCAATCCTAGGCGTTAAACATAGTTAAAACATGACATCTTGACAAGTCGAGAATCACCCCGCAGCTACTGCCATCGGTGACAGGAAATTTGTAATTTAAATGCTTTTAATTTATTTAATTTATTTTGTTCGCAGACTTGCAGCCAGATCCACATATGCATTACTCTCAACCTGAAACTTCTTTAAGTAAATATTTTTTAAAAAGTTAACATAAAGGTTTTCAAATGATCTCTCAATCTTCTTTCCGTGCTAATTTTTAAAAATAATTTTACAGATTATAGTAACACAGAGGCTTCCTTTCAAAACGATTATCCAAGCGATTCGGCAAGTTGTAGTAATCGAGGTAGAAGAACAGTAAAAGGAATACCAGGGAGCAGTTTGTCTTTGGAGACAACATTAAGGGTAATATCAGAACTTGGGCCAACGATTCGCGTTGAAAGAGGTAAAGTAATACGAATGTACTCTTGTCCCTGGTGTTTACGGCATTTTACACGGAAGGAAAATCTAAAATTACACGTAAAATATATTCACGGTCCGCTTGAAAGTCTAACATGTAAACTCTGTGGAAATAAATACAAAAACAGTAACAGCCTACGAGTACACTCGTATCTTTATCACAATGCGAAGAGAAATAAACATAACAAGTCACCTCTCATCAGTGGTGGCGTCTAAAGGACTGATTTTTTTAAAAAGCTTTAGTCATTGACAAACAATGTTGCCGTTATGTTACATTGGCTGTACAGCATAAATTGTTATTATATTTATACTCATGCGTATCGATACACCCACTTTGTGCATCTATTTCTAAAAAAAAATATTGCGTACTTGCTAGTAGATGATCGCAGAAATAAAAATCGTTTACAAACGTCACATGTCTTCATCATTCTTATATCTTAATTATTGAATGCAAGATAATTGAATTAAATTATATCTACTTTAAATTACGTTAAAAATCTTCAAGATTCGCTTATTTTTATTTCATATATTATCTAATAAATTAACCGCCTTTGCGTTACAAAAATATTTTTTTATTTTAGAATTAATCCACCTTCTTTGGAGTCTCCGGTGATCTGGAAGTAGAATGTTATTTGAATTTGGAACTTTCATTGCTTTTAGAAAGATTAATAATAATTTTACTTACTTGATACCTAATTCCGATGGTTGTTTCCTCATGAGGAATAAATTTCCGAGATTTTTGAAAGGCTCCTCTATCATCACAACGAAAAGTAATGATAGAATGAAAGAAAATATGCAGTCTGAAACCGTATATTGAACCTGTAACAGAAAAAGTTATGATTTGAAAACCGTCTCGATTTTTGTTAATATTTTATTTTACATATTTATTTACCAAACCGTAGACTGCACTTGAACTTGCTGCTCTCGCAGTGCCAACATCGTAAGATTGAATCGCGAAATGTAGGAGAAAAATTCCGTATGAGAGTTTTGAAATAGGTTGAGCCCATCCCGGAGTCATCATGTTGTAAAAAAAATCTGGAAAATTATTTAAAAAGTTATTAATAGAGAACACATTCGTCATCGTAAATATTATAAATTCAGCCGTTTATATATTTTAATTTTACCTAGACCATCGCCAACTGTTACGAGAAGTGCGACAGAACAAATACTAAAAGCGTAGATGGGTCTATGCAGACTGGCATACAGAGCTTTTTTGAAAATAGTGTGTTTTTCGTTTGGATCTAAAAACTGGAGCCCAAGATTCACAGCGAAGAAATGTAATACTCCTACTTGTAGAACAAGTAAAACTCGAGACACAATCTAAAAAAAATTCTTATTACCAAAAATCAAAGCTATCACATCCTGAGGCGAAATTTTAACCCAACATTAAACGTGCTGATTCTAGATAAAACCTCTTTTGATCCTATTTCAGCCTGCAAATCCTACTTTGATTCCCGGATGGTCTAATCATGCCGAATTCAGACTTCCTTTAGTCCTCCTATAATCTCCCAGTATTCCATAGTTCTCCTTTACTCCTGTAAAAGTCGGGACGCGCATGCGCACTGTCGATGGACACTTGTGCAGATGAAAATTCGCACTCTTTTTAAATTATTTACAATATTCATTTACATTTTCAATAATATACATAATTATATATTATTTATTTTATTTCTGCAGCTCATTTTATGCCACAAAAAGTATTATTATGAAAACATGAAATTTTCCTTTTTGGCGGCATGCACATGCGCCATAGTGCGGCACGCTTGCGCAGTTGTAAGAGTTGCCGCACTCCTTAACATCAGAAAACGGACAGCTATTCTCACAATTTTCCGTTTAAAAAAATTTGTTTGTGAGCCTTGTCTTATTAATTTTATAGAAGAGTTATTTTATCTGTAATGGCACAAAATTAGTTGTTGGCCCTCATTTGGTGGTTGAGCACAGTGATGGGAGAATGCGGATGTCTGACATGCGGAGTAGTGATTCCTGTGTATTTTTAGGTTATGTAACCTCATGTGTCAACTTAAAAATACACAGGAATCACTACTGCGCATGCCAGAGATATCCGCGTTCTCCCATCACTCCTTGAGCAGTGCATATAAAGATTTAATTGATTTAACAACGTTACCAGAAAGCCAACGAAGTGTTAACTCAATTGCAACCCTGGTTTGGAATAAGCATCAAATAATCAGGTAGGACATGCTGGCTCAATGTAGGCTCTAACAACATTCTAATTTACGCTTGCAATGGTGCAATGAGGTAGGACATGGAGGTTCTTATTACAACCTACTTTAAGCCTGAGAGTGCAGAAAATGAAAATATGCACCATTTAAGAGGGCCAAAGTACGAATTTTTTTCACATATGTCAATTAGTGTTTCCCCTACAACTCATGCTTTAAGTATTATCTCATTACTCACTTTGTCCATATCAGCGTGAATTTTACTCTTATTCTTTTCTTGGTAGGTCCAGATCTCGCTACCGTACAGCAGTCTGTATAAATATAGAATATTATGTATTGCCTTTTTAGCTTTACTTGATATATTATTACTTCTGATAATGGGTCTTGCTCTACCGGAAACCTTCTTACCCGCGTTTATACGCCTATCTAACTCTCCATCTATCTTTCCGTCATTTGTGTATAGGCTACCAAGTTATACGTACTTATCAACTTGTTGTATTCTCTTATCGTTTAGGACAATGTTGCATATTGTTTTCTCACCCTTTCCTTCAAACACCATCATTTTTGTGTTTTAATTTATTTTGAAGCCCATATTCTTCATGCTTGTATTCAGTTTGCTCAACATTTTTTGCAAGTTTTCGATTGACTCTGCCATATAACCTTATCATCTACGAACGCTAACCCACGTACCCTCAGTGTTGCAAGATCCATATCTTCATCGTCGAAGAGGGCCATTCTTAGACACTTGTCCATGAATATAATAAATAGCCATGATGACATAACGCATCCTTTCCTAACACCTTGCATAATATCGAACCATTCACTCAGTTTCCCATGTACCATTACACTTGCTTTGTTAGCAGTATTATATACTGTTATATACTGTTTTTATTCCTTGTAGGAGCCATCTATTGACTCAGTACTCTTTCAGGACTTCCCAAAGTTTACTTCTATCCACCTTGTCAAATGCCTTTTCTAGGTCAACGAATGCACAGACAACTTTTTTCGTTACTCTCAAACTTTTTTCTGTGATCTGTCTTAAGCTAAATATGTGTTCCGTACATGATCTTCTTGGCATAAATCCACTTTGAAATTCCCATATCTTTTCTTCTATTATTTTCATTATCCTACGAATAAGTATTTTTGAATACATTTTACTTACGGTATACTTAATAAGCTGATACCTCTGTAATTATTGCAGTAGAATATAAAACCCTGACCTCTGAATAACGTTAAGATAAACACTTATTTCCAGTCATCTGTAACTTCTCCCATTTCTATACATAAATTTATCAATTCGCACAACCTGTGAGGTATGTAGTTGCGTTTCAGTGTTAATACTATCTACACCAGCAGCCTTACCATTTTTTAATTTTTTAATTATATCCCTAACCTCAGAGGCACAGACTCTCTCAATTAGGTTTTCTAACGTATCGCGTTCTATATCGCAATTGCAGTGCCCTACAGTTTCACCTCTTCATAATTCCTTAAAAGAGTCTCAACGCGTCTAGTATCCCGTCTGTATCATATAGCATTTCACACTTCCTATTTCACATGCATTACTCAAAGCCCATTTATCAAACAGTTATTTGCTTCCTTCAAAATCGTTTTGCATTTCTTCTCTTCTTCTGTTTTGATTTTATTTTTAATTTTCTTCATT
>CAKNWU010212175.1:2104-13145 GCA_932072015.1 Andricus quercustozae | reverse complement strand
TCTGAGTTACTCATTCATTTCCAATAATCATAAATTGTTTAAGCTAATTACTTTTTTTGTTATCAAGCTACAAACATTGGCGGGAATATTAATCTGAATAAAAAATGCAAGTTGTAAATTTCATTTTTTTTTTTTTATTATTGACAAGTCCGAATGATTGGCGAATGTAATAATATCACTGTCATTTAAATAATTTTTTCTTTGAATAAGCTTCTTCGCCATTGGCACGACAACTCTACCTTAAGCTGCGTAACTCGCTGGAAATATTTGTGTTCTTAATTGTTAATCTTCAGAGGTTTGCAGATTTTAATATTTTCAATGAGAAATTTACATTTCTCCTTCAATATATTCAAATTATAATTTTCTCTCGACTAATAGCAAACTTTTGTACTTCTTTTTTGGCGAAAAAATAGAAATTTTTTAGAAGTAAATTAGCCGTTCCTTTCTGAGGGCGTTCTAGATTCTGGGAATGCGAGTAATATTATTTTTCTATAAAACGAAAATAGTGTTTTCCATACTTACTTTATCTTTGTCAAATCTTCGTGAAATCTTTTGCGAAACCTGTGAAATCATTGAAATCTTTGTGCAATCCCTCGTGAAAAGAAAGACCAACTTAAGACTACAGTATAGGCAGGTATAGGCCTGTCTTAAAGTGATCTTAAACTGATATTTTCTGGTCGCCAGAAGACGACAGTCATTTTATCCCAGCCAGCAGTTTAAACCCCCAATACCCATAAATATAACGGAAACTGGTTGAAGCCTCTGGGTCTAAAAAATGCGCATAAATAAGCCTAGCTTATTTATGACTTTTAGGTATAGCTGGACTGTTAATACAGACAGCTATCCTTATTTCAGAGTCAGAGAGTGGCGTCTATTTCAATGCCCTAAAAATGATACTAAAGGGTACAGACCAGGAAAAGACCAAACGTTGTTGGAAACTGGTCTTAAAGTGGTATTAAGTTGATCATTCTTTTCACGAGGGATCTTAGAAATCTTTGGGAAATCTTTGTGAATCCTTTAAAAATCTTTGCGAAATATTTGAAATATTTTTGAAATATTCGGTAATATTTGTGAAATTATTGGAATCTGTGTGAAATCTTTCAAATTTATCACAATCTTTGCCAGATATTTGAAATCTTTGTGAAATCTTTTACATCTATCCGAAATCTTTGCGAAATATGTGAAATGTTTGGGTAATCATTGAAATCTATGTGCAATCTTTGAAATCTTTAGCAATATGAATTTTACACCTGTATTTATCATTGACTATTTATTGTTTATTTATTATTTATGTTCAATTTTTACATATTACAATATTATTATACTATGTAAAAATTCAACCATTCAATATTATAAGTCTATGCCCCTACCCCCTCTAGAAAAAAAGACTTCGCCGCTTCTGAAATGGTCTTTGGTTCAATCGAGTTCGGTGCAATCGAATACCTGCCATAACTGATATGAATGAAATCGAAGAAACAAAATGGCGACGCAAGAGACATCGATAGCCATTTTCCACAGATTTTTGTTTAAAATCACAGAAATTTTCGGATATACCTAATTTCCCATAGTGCTTTGAGTCAAACATTATTGCGTGCAGTTATTTTTAGAGTAAATCTGTTTTTTCCCGTGTTAATATAGAAATGGCGCCGAGTGACGCTTCTACAAGTCCATTGAGCTCAGGGCAAACCCTACCGAAAGGAAATCTCAGGAAAGTCTCAGGCGAAAATGTCAGGCCGGGTCATACAAATTTAGTGAATTATCAGTCTCTATTTGAATGTTTTCGTCTCTAGAGATTGCCTGAAAGATTTGGTTCCTTTTTTATGTTTTAATTTATGCCGGTTCAACCTTGAGGATTCCGAAACACGAAGGGCAGTTAAGAAAGGTTTGGCTGCCACAAAGTCTTTATAAAACTAAACCATTTTTAAATTATGAATTTTTGTTTACTTATTTACATGCATATATTTGTTTGTGACAACTTATTTATTTATATATGTACAGTAATGTCCTGACGAGGAATCTAAAAATGCTATCTGTTTTTACGCATCTCGTATCCCTTATTTCAAAATTGAAAACAAAAGTCATTTTTGTATTTGAAGCCCTTAAATGTGGCTTCCGTTATTACCTCCGCAGCTTAGCTATTAAAACTTGCTACAGGAACTGTTTCTACCTGGGTCGTTGGCTAGAATAGATAGGGCTATTCCGGTGCACTCGAATTCAGTCCCGTGGTCAGAATTAAGGAGAGCGGCTGGACACGAACTCAGTCCCAAATTCAGTCCGGCAACGCTCTCTCCTCCGTTCCTTCTTCCCCTCACCACTGGCGGCCCCTTCGTACCACCGTACCAGGGGAGATAAGCGCGTAAGTGAGAGAGAGAGGAAAGATGTCCGAAAGAGTCAAACCTCTCTCACAGTTTTTTACATTTAACAGTTAAGTGAGCAAATGCTGTAGAATATGTAAAATGTCCCATCAATAAAAATGGAAGAGACCTGGCACAAAAAGGTTAAATTGAAAATAGTAGAAAACATGATAGCATGTTCTTCTCTATCATGGACAAGCATCAAATTTTCATTTCTATTACTTTCTATTTTTGCAATATCAAGGGCATCATGAAACTCACTTTAAATGTTTGGTAACTTTGGCTCTACAGATCTTCGAGCATAACCGATGTTGTTCCGAATAAAAGTAACATCGGTTCTAGTTGAAGTTTCAATATCATCACTAGCCAGCTCTCCACGAATAATTTTTGATGGCGGCAATAACAATTACGTACTGG
Organism: Andricus quercustozae; assembly: GCA_932072015.1. Lineage (NCBI taxonomy): Eukaryota > Metazoa > Arthropoda > Insecta > Hymenoptera > Cynipidae > Andricus > Andricus quercustozae. The sequence continues at coordinate 10,374 of CAKNWU010212175.1, read as the reverse complement.
GCATCCTGTCCCTTTCCCTCCTGAGTAAGAGAGGAGTGGGGGGAGAGTGACGTTGACTCAGGTCAGCTCCGGGCAGTCTCTTCACGGGACCGAATTCGAGCGTTTTCTGACCGCGGGACTGAGTTCGTGTGCAGCCGGCTATTCCACTAAAATACAGCCATAAATAGGATCAAGGTGATCGAAATTCTTAAGCAGGGGCCCTTTGTCCGTAAGCACGTCCGAATCACGAAATTAAAAAAAATGATTATTTAGGTCTTGTCGAAAACTTAGATTTGGAAGATACGGTCGTAGACACGACCGTTCATTTTCACTAGAGAATAAAAAGTGGGACACACAGGAAACAATTCGAAAATTGAAGTTAATGTTATTCATTCCCTACCGAAAGGAAATCTCAGGAACATCTCAGGCGAAAATGTCAGCCCGGGTCTTACAGGTTTCGGTGAATTATCAGTTTCAATTTGAAATGATTTCGTCTCTAGAGATTGCCTAAAAGATTTGGGTCCTTTTTATGTTTTAATTTATGCCGGTTCAACCTTGAGTATTCCGAAACACGAAAGGCAGTTAAGAAAGATTTGGTTTTCATAAAGTCTTCATAAACCTAATCCCTCTTACATAAAAAATTTTTGTTTATCTATTCACATGCATATATTCATTTGTGACTACTTATTTATTTATATACGTACATTAATGTACTGACGGTGAATCTAAAAATGCCATCTGTTTTTATGCATCTCATATGGTCTACGAGATAGTTACAAAACATGATGTATTTTGAACTTGCTAAGGAAAATTTTATATATTTGTAATCATATAGACTCGTAGGTTCTGATTTTTTAACATTCAAATCCCTTATTTCAAAATTGAAAACAAGAGTTATTTTTGTATTTCAAGCTCTTAAATGTGGCCTCCGTTATTAACCCCACAGCCTAGGCATTAAGACTTGCTACATGAACTCTATCTACCTACGGGTCGTTGGATATTTTAAATCTAGACATTTTTGTGATTCCAGGCATCTGAAAAAGTTGAAAAATTTACAAGCAATAAATTTGAAAATATATTATTCCATATATGAAACTTATTGAAATGTCAAACCCCTCTGCCGGCAAGTATTCTGGTGACATATGGTTTTTAGGCATCATAAAACCATACTTGGTTCTTTAAAAACAATTTTCTGAGTAGCTATATATATAAATGTCAGAATAGTGACTGATCCTGAGATTCTTGAGATTTTCTCGTAATTTTGTACCGGTAGGGTGTTGTTAAAAATTCAGCAATTTTGTTGTAGTCAATCTTTTTGTTGAAAATTCATCGGTTTTGTTGAAAATTCGTCTTTTTGGGTTAAAATATCAACTTTTAGTTGAAAACTCATCTTGTTTGATTAAAAATACAACTACTTATAGTTAAAGTGAAACTCATTCATTTTCATTTTTTTGGTTGATAATCCGTCATTTGAGTTAAAAAAAATTTTTTTTTCATAACTTAACTATATTATTTTGTTGAAAATAATCTTTTTGTTTGTGTTTGAAAATTCATGAATATATGTATATACAATAATACGAACATCAATAAAAATATATTCATGTAACACGAGTATGGATTCCTCGTTTTCTCGGCGTGGTTTTGAGCAGCAAAGTAAGTCTGTGTTGGTGGTGGGGTACGTTACCGGCCTAGGCAGGTAAAATGCACTCTACAGTCCGCGGGAAATACGAATTAGATTCACAATGATGCACGTTCGTTACTACGACCCATGAGGTAATACCCTGAGACGTAATATTATGAGAAAAAACGGAAACCATACTCTTATTAAATAAAATATCGTGTGTACCGAGGCAGCGAACTGTTTTGACGGTCTCGCGTGTTTGCAAAAACTCACGCTCGGCCGTAAAAACAGTATTTCGCTGCTCTTGATGCATAATGTACTATTATTTATATATATTTGTTATATTTCATTATATTTATACATTTATTTATTTTAATTGATTTTTATTTAATTTAATTTTTTTTAATTTCATAAATTTATTAGTAAATTGCATGTTATTATTTATTATATTTTAAAAATATATAATACATAATTCAATTTATATTTTACATTTCATATTTATTCGGAAAGAAATCGGAAGCATTCGGAACAAAGTAAACAGTGGGACACAGATGAAAATTCGGAAAGCATCGGAATAAGCTATTGGGGCACTGCGACATTTATTCGGAAAGAAATTGAAAACGTTCAGACAGAAGTAGATGCAGTGGGACACTTCGGAGAAAGTTCGGAAAGACGTCGAAAACCTTCGGAAAGAGAGGCGTTCGGAAAGGAATCGGAAAGATCGGAACGGAACCTTCTTTCCGAACCTTTCCGTTCCTTCCACTCAGGCCATCAATGGCTGTTACCGACAGTAAATTTTCGAAGTACGATCGAAATATCGAGCCCGAAGTCCTGTCACCGTGAAATCCCTTCCAGGGTCCAGATAATTTTTAAAGTGCCTTTTTAAAACCTTAATCCCGATTAGTCGAATCTTAGTGACAAAATTTGAGTTCTCCACAGATTTCGTCATTTTTGTGGATAACGCTCCAACAGCCTTAAAGCAATATTCAATTAATAAAGTCAAATTGCTTCCAACTTCCGTTCAGTTATCAAACTTAACCATGATTTTGTCATAACAATGAAAACTTCAATAAGTATATTTAATCGAATATATACCCAGAAAACAAGAATCAATTGAATGTAAATTATTTCAATTATAAAATTTAAAAATGCCGATTCACGAGACTTTTAATAATTTTAATCGGCCACTATACAGCCACCACCAATTCAGTTAAATAACGTTGAATTATTTTTAAGTTTTTTTTTTTTAATCGGAACGACATTTATCGGCTCAGTTTCGTATATTTCATACAACTACGACAGTAAATGACGTTCCCATGGTCCCGACTAAAAAAAAAAGAAAAAAATTGAAATTATTAAATTTATAAGACCGATTAAAAAATCCACAAACCGATAGACCGCAATCTCAAAGCTGGGCGGGGCGCTGTGGCTCTCAACAGGAGGCTCTCAGCCTTTTTTTCTAGTGGGTGGCAGGTGCATAGACTTATAATATTGAATGGTACAATTTGGACATAGTATAATAATATTATACTATGGAAAAATTGAAAATAAATATTAAACAATAAAAAATTAATTAATTAATTAAAAAAATAATTATTAAATGAAAAATAAATAAATAAATAATCAATAAATGGCTTCCGTTTCCGGTACCGATAGTAGGGTGACGGTCTTCGTTTGGTGCTATAGTTTTTTGGATATTAAGAAAGGAAAGCGAAGTGAGCATGGTGAAATTGTAATGAGTAATGAAGGTAGGGGTGAGAGGTTGAGTGAAGAGATTGAAGGGTGTGGATGAAAGGGTGAATGTGGTGGCAAAAGTGAAAGATAAGGGCCGATTTTGAGGTTAGGTTGAATTTCATGAAACTTCCGGCAGGGAGGACGTGCCGTGGTGTTGCAAGTTTTGCTCAGTAGGTAAGAAAGATGCCGGTAACACGGAGTCCAGCCAGAGGGTGGCAGATGAACGCTGCAAGCATGAATAACGGGTCGAGGGAGGACTTGCGGGAAGTGAAAGAGGGAGGGGATAAGGCGGGCATCCAGGCAAGCTATGAAAGTAGTAGGGACGAGCGATACGTGACGCCGATTGGGATTGGGGGAACCGCTGCAACCACAGCAGGTCGGCAGTCGGGTAAGAAGCGAGGCAGACCCACGAATTTACAAAAACTCAACCGAACTGTATAGCGCTCGCATAGTGCAGGATCGACCCGGTTTCTTGACGATGGGCGAAAACGGATGAGTGCGACGAGAAGCGAGGGAATAATTAGTGGAGGGGAAAAATCAGCAGTGCAAAAAAGAAAAAGGGAAGAAGGGAATGAAGATTTAGAGGAGGGTGAAAATATTAAGAAAAGGATAAAAAGAAAAACACCGGAAAGAGAGAAGGGTGCGGGGAACTTGCTGACGAAGATTCAAGAAATGTTTTCAGGATTTAGAGCGGAGACATGTGGGATGCTGGAGGATATGAAAAGGCAAGTGGAAAGAGCTCAAGGAGGAAGAACAAAAAATACGAAAGAAATGGGAAGAGTGGGAAGAACTATGGAAAGGCGAAAAAGAGAAAGTTTGGGAAAAAATGGAATGTATAGAAAATCAGCAGAGAGAATATGAGGAGATTAGGAAAAGGGAGATGAAAGGAATAGAAGAGGGAGAGTACGTAAATTAGAAGTAAGCGCTGAGCAAAGTAGGACTGAGACAATAGGTAACCAGAACGCAAGAGAAGGTGGGGTGAGCTTGTATGTCGAGAATGAGAGGTTACGTAGTAGATTGACATAGATCGAAAGACGAATAGAAGGGAAGCAAAGATCAAAGAGGAAAAATAATGTGATAATCAAAAGACTGAAAGTGAACAGTGAAACGGGGGAGGAAAAGGATAAGATTTTGATGAGAGTAGGAAGAATGCCGGAAGGGAGAGAAGTCATGTTTCTGGTGACATTAGGGTGTGACGAGGATAGATTTGAAATAATGGGCAAAAAGAAGTTATTGAAAGGAAGAGCAGAGAATGGAAGTAGATCTGACATGGCAGGAAAGGAGAAGAAAATGGTGAGTTGAGCAGAGGGCATGGGCGGAAAGAAGGAACGGTAGAAGGGTAATAATAGGGAGAGATAGAATTTGGGTAAACGGAGATATGTGAATCTGGGACGAAGAAATAGAATAATTGAGAGTTTGGCAAACAAGGCAAGGAAATGGCGTTCTGGAATATCTCAGGTTTAAAAAATAAGGATAAAGGTTTCTGGGGGGAATTGACCAAATGGGACGTAATTGGGTACGGCCACGGAAACAGCCTGGCATCATTTGTTGCCTAAAAGTGGCAATTCCTTAGGGACGAATTCCACTTGTTTACATGCGATTGAAAATAAATAAATTTATACTGAAAATAAAAGATTAACTGTCAGATAACGAGAGTGTCTTTGGGAAAACCGCTAAAATCTCGATTTCGGGAAAAAACGTTTGCTCGAGTTTATTAAACGGTTTGATCGGAGTTGAGTTTTGAATTTATCTGTCTATGACAGTAGATCTAACGGATTAAAAATATCACATAGAGTACTTCAATATTCTTGTTTGTCGAAAAAGGTATCTGGACAAATTATTGTGTTAACTGGGTAATTAATATTATATATGTTCTGTAACAAGACAAAATTTTGAGCATCCTTATTTAAATTATAATTTGATGTTTAAAGCGACATCTGTCCTCTCTTCACGTGGCACGGCACTCCAAGGGCATATTTAAGTTAATTTTAAGCCCGCGTCATGCTGGTTGAAAAGTGTTACACGAACGTAGGGGTGGGTCATATAGACCTGCTTATTAGATATAAATTATACCAGTACTTTATTAATAAAAAAGGTAATATGCAGCTCCAGCTACTGAGAAGAACGGCAACGTAGGGTATTTTTGTTTGTTATTTATGACCTTGTCTCGTCGTCCTTCTGAACGAGGGACAACGAGGGACAACTGGGATGCCTCCAGAGCTAGGGATGACCCCGCATAAATTTCGCTAGGCTTTGGAAATGAACTTAGTCGCCCTGGGGTGCTATTCTCGAAACCATTCTAATAATTTTAACATACTAAAATTTTAGAGTGGTTGTTTGGTGCACTAGAATTTTTCGAGCGATTTCGGTATTCTCGAGATTGGTTCTTGACCGCTTTAAACGAAAATGGTGTACCATTTATAATGTGACGTTGCCGATATCAATTTTCGGGTAGGAGCGGGGGATTGACCAATGAAATTCTGAGTACAGAAGTAAGTTATACTGTTTACATTCATCTTTGACGTTGATAGACGCCGCAAAAGGATATCACCTGCCCAAGGATGGGACTCCGATGCCTTAAGTCGAACGGACCTCTCTTTCTACCATATGAGATAGATAGAGATGATAAGCATAATCCAACATTTCGACAAAACCATTTAGCACATCACGCAATGCCATATTAACTTGTATGGTTTATTTATATTTTTAATTTTCACAGTTCTACGTGTTTTGTAATGTATTTGATTTTGAGGTTAATTAATGTTTCATATTCACAACTGTCACTTGTCAATACGTCGTATGTATTTCGTTTTGACGTTACTTTAAAAATAAGCAACAATTTTTCGTCTCCTTTTAGTATGCCATTTATCATTTAGAGTGGTATAGACCCACTCCATGCAAAGGGGTCTAAAATTTTAGCATGCTAATCAGAATTAGTACACTAAAATCTCCCGAGAATACCGATTTTGGCAAGCCATTGTAAAATCAGCCATTTTAGCATGTTAAAATATTAGAGTGGTCTCGAGAATAGCACTCCTGGAGCGACACCTTGGTCTGCACCAGTAATTCTTAGGAGGGAGGAAGCCCTCACATCCCCTAACACGGGGCCTCCGCGCTACGGCACTGAACCGAGATTTCAGCATACTTCTAGACTGCTGCGATGAGGATGAGAAGCAGGTCTATTTTGTCCTAAATTTGTTGTCGTGTGTTTTGCCAATGCGGACACTCGCTCCAGACCACCACGATATAGAGACGAACGAGCTACGTTCAAACTGACCAATCCCACGGCCGCGCCGAGCAAGCAGCCAATCAGCGCCGCGCAATGGAAGCTCGCCCAAAGGAGACGAGACGACTTGTTACTTTCTGTTGATTTTTGCTATCGCGCAGTACCGCATTAATGTTAAATTAAGTAGAGTCAGTTTAACTTCTTTGTTGAGGTAAGGTCCACTAAATTATGTCGTCCAAGCTACGAATCCTCGCCGATCCTCATGTTCAGATGATTGAGCTTAGTTTTTGGAGTATCGTTTTTGGAGTATCGTTTTTGGAGTAGTGAACTGAACATGAGGAACCCCTCGAGTCTCCAATGTCTACGGTTTTACTTATTCTAATTTTTGATTATCGTATGTGGAAAAATCGGTAATAATTACTGCCTCTATGTTTGCTCTCGCTAGTCATTTTTTGTAATGATTAATACTCGGTAGTATTTTCGCTTTCTTTTAGCTTGTGATCGCTTCATTTTAGATCACTATGTTGGCCTCGTGTTTGAATTTCGAGTTACTGTTGAGATCCGCTCGCTTTCTAGCCTTTTTATTTTTGCTGTCGAGAATCTAACCTCACTTTAAGAGAAATTTGTTTGTAATAAAAAAGGGGGTTTGAGGTTAGCCTCACTTTCGTTAGTAGTTCCATATATTATGCTCACGATCAACCCCTTGGAATGCCGGCCGAACGAGTTAGCCTCCTCTTTATTAACTATTTTTTTAGGATGATTTAACGCGTAAACAAAAATCTTTGTACGGTTTAATAGGTTGAATAAATGTGAACTCCCATATTTTTTTGATAGTACTCCCTGGATTAGATTTATTTCAGAGTAAGAATCGCGTTTGTGCTAAGAGTTTTCCACAAATAGGTTGAATCAACCCCTCTACCAACAACTATAACGAAAGGACTGAAGCCAGACCGGGCAACCACCTGGTCCACGCCCAGTCTATTGAGTTTGTGTGTGTCTGGTTGGCGCATGTGCGTCTGGCGCCCAACTCCCAAATAACGTATTTGATTTTGCAGTAGGGAATTTTCAGATAATGGGCGTGAGCTGAGTGACGGTAAGTTTCACGGAGAAATTTATTGTTACAATTCGCATATTTATACGATCTATTATTTTTGTAAAAGTAATGCTAGTTGCCACATTTTGAGGTTAGAAAGTTTAATGATCCCAGAGTATTTATGAAGTATATTTTATTTTAATTTAAATGACATTGAGTATTTTATTATGTCTTGAAACTGCACTGAAGTTTGCTTATTCCATTCACTTTCAACTCCTGCACCCTCAACACATGAATGACTGCTAAACTTTTTCCCTTATTCAGTGTTTCGGGGTGAAAATCGATTGAATGACCAACAACGAAACTAGAACCGGGCTTAGCTGGAATGAAAAGACTTATTTTTCACGAAATCTTTTTGCAAGAAAGTTTCCTCTACTATTTTGCTTCGGTTTGAAACATGGTGTCAAGGGTGAGAAAAGAAGTGGTGGTAGAGGAAGAAAAGGAAGGGTATGTGGAAGAAGAGGACGGAACAATAGCGAGAAGAATAAAAGTAGGAAAAGTGGTTGCGGATGTTGTATGCATGTATATAAGAAGAGAAGAAGGAGGCTGGAGAACAATAAAGAAATGAACAGAGAAAAAGAAGAAGGGGTTGGTGCCGATAGGGGGGGGGGGGGGGG
>CAKNWU010212159.1:1626-23875 GCA_932072015.1 Andricus quercustozae | reverse complement strand
TGTCAATAGTGGAACTTAGTGAATTCACTGAGGTCAGTATTGGAAATTAGTGAAATCCGTTGAACTCTGCGTATTGCTCAAAAAGGTGGTCCACGAAGGAATACGAGTAATGAGGTGGACTGTGGTCGGCTTTACACCGACGAGCAGAAGGTTACAGTCTAAGAAAAAGTTCAAAGACTTATCCGTTAAAAGCAAAACGGAAGTAGTTTTATTGATGAACCATTTCTTTTGACTTTGAAAAGAATTCCTTGAACTATTAAAGGATTTCGTTTGTTGGCTAGCGGAGAAAGTGCGCCTGCGCATGAGTGAATATCATTTAGCACCCAATGTGCGCAAGTATATTTTTTCACTGCACGATTTATTTATTAATTGATCAAGTGAGTGAAAAAGCGAGCGAAATGATGTAGAAAATGTATTTCTTCAAAAAATTAGAAATCCCAGAATGTGACGCGAAAGCTTTGGAAGGTGCGTGTAGTGAAAGAACAATTTTCGATCCGCATAACCTCACTTTTCATTTTTTAACGCTGTAATCTGTAACGGATTGTTGTTATAGAATTGATAATTATCGATTTTATATTTACATTTACCAAAGTTCGGCTTTTATACATTTCTTGCACGTAATATCATGAAATAAGTTTTATTTTAACGTTCAAATTATTCTTTCTTTGGTCCGACAATAGATTTCACTCCAAGATATCAAAGGAAATACTTTCACAATTAAAGGATGGCATTTAAGACGACAATCCTTTAACTGTAAAAGGATTTTCTCTCATGCCAATTTTGAATGGAAAATCCTTTAATATTGAACGGAATCGTTTGACAGTCAATAGTGTGTTTTTAGAGTGTAGGGGCCGTCGGATTATCGGCCCTCTGTAGACCCTTCCCCCCCTTTTTAACAATTAAAATCAAGCATAGTTGCTTGGATAAAAGCTCAAAAGATCATAAACAAATTGCAAAGTTAAATTTTTTTGATTAATTACGTTTAGTATGTTCTTTGCTACTTTTTGTTACAATAATTTTAACAATACTCTGGAAAGATAAGGCTTACTGATAAACTTATTTTACTAAAAAAAAAAAAATTTCAGCGAATTAAAAAAAATGTAATATACTTTTTATGGGGAGGCTCCAAGTTATGAATTATATGAAAAACCGACATTTTGATTAAAAGTCATTTCCAAGATTGTAATTTTATAACAATTCTATCTTAAATATTTTTTTTTTGCAATAACCATTTTTTGTGTAATATACTTACATTTTCAAAAAAAAATTCTGATTTTTTCAATATTTTATTAACATTTGTGGCGCTTAAAATATCTTTAATTTAAAAAAAGGATACATCCAAATATTTTTTATAGTTGTTGAGGAAAATAAATGTAAAAATAAATATTGTTCTGTACATAACTTTAATGATTGAATGCAGAATCTGAGAAAATGAAATGGGAGGTATGACGCGACGGTCATTTGAACATGGAATATTGGTTATTGTAATTTCTGAAAAAATTCTTGAAAACGTTGAAGTGTATGTGATTTTCACGGTTAATACGAGATCACATGCACCCTTACTGCTCTGCTGTGATGAGACGTACAAAATGCAGTGAATCAAAATCGAAAAGAAGGCACTGGCTGATCTCAAATTTCAAGTGGCATTTCGAAAAATATGCAAAGACATGTAAGAAAACATAGTTGAAGGGTCGGAGAACAAAAGGGCCTAACCCACAAATTTTTCGAAATTGACTTTTACTCATTTTTGGACTCCTCAAACAAACGCCGTTTCGAGGGTGTAAACTAAAAAATTAAATAATTTTTTCGATTATTGTTATCAATTTAAAAATAGCGGAAATTCATTTTTTACCTAATATCTGAACCAGGCGAAACTAAGCCGAGCGAATGCTTGCTGCTCGGGGCTAGGCCCTTTTGTTCGCCTGTACCCCCTTGGGTTAGGCCCGTGCTTAACTTTGATGTCTCATAAATCGAAAACTATTTGACGGATTTGCATGAAAATTTCAAGAACAACGTTCAAGAGTGGAGATTATCGATCATATATATCCATTATATTTTTTTCGGTAATCTCGCAAAATGCAAACGTTTTTCTGGCGTCCTGAAAAATTTGGAAAAACGGGGTTAGGCCCTTTTGTTCCCCGACCCTTCAGTTGTTCAAACCTGTCGATGGACTCTGCAGCCACTGTACGTTTTCAGACTTTCAACCAACACGTCAATTCCAAGCAGGATTTGAGAAGGCTTGGAAAATATGATGTCCAATACCAATTCCCTTCTAGTTCCCCAACAATTGTCTCTCGGCGTGGAACCAAACTAGGGGTCGAAAATTTCGAGAAATTCGAAATTTTTGATATTTAAATGTGAGTGTGATACTTCGAGAATTTTAGTAGCACATACTTTTTTTATTGGGTGTCGGTCCGAATCCTAAATCTAATGAAAAATCAAAATTTTTTGTCCTATGTATATGCGCCTAATTTCCACACTTACATATGTTGGAGGGGACATCTGAATTCTAAAAAGTAGAGACACGACTTTGAGATTTTTTTCTTGACTTCAAAATCAAAGCACAGTCTAAAATCTAAGAAATTTGAGTGTCCTATGGCTATCTGAACTGGCATGATTACTTTCAGAGTTTTCAAGCATTGCACATAAGAGCTGCGAGCGTACAAAGCATTAAATTTGTAATGGGTGACAAATATTATGCAGGTATATTTTTGGAATTAGGTCCAAATATTATATGTTACATCTTTTTGGGGGGTTTCTGTAATAACTGTACGTTTTTGTTTCTACTCTAGGGAGTCTGTCTGTAAATTTTCATGCAGTCTAACTTATCTTTTAAGAGTAGGATTACCTATAAAAGCACACTGAAAAAAAGAATTTTTAGAACCAAGAAAATACATTTACTTGAATCCTATTTCATAGCATCAAGAAAATATTCTTTAACAGTAGTAATTTTTATTTAAACCAGACAAGTATCTTTTATTGATCTAAGGATATGAATTCTTTGGCTATATTTTCTTGATTCAAATAAATATATCTCAGAACAAAGAAAATGATTTCCTTGTTTTAAAAGGTCTAGATTCGTTGAAATCTGATTAGTCGTTCAAAGAAATATTTATTTGATTGAATGAGTTCAATTCTTTGAATTGATTTGGACAGATTTGAATCAATTAATTTACCATACTTGAATCAAGTCTTTAGGTTTATTTAAATAGAAAAAAATTACTTTATTCAAAATAATATTTATTAGATTAAAAATATATTTATTTGTTACAAAGAGTTCATGCATTTAGACCAATGAAGTATTTATTTAGATGAACAAGATATTGTTTTCACATAAATAATTATTTCTTCAGTTGAAGGAAATATTTAATTTTCTAACTAAAATTAAATTATTCATAACAAAGAAACATCTATTCCAACGAAGGATTTATTATTTTAAGGCCATGTGACGAGTGGATCACGTGACCGGCTTCCTACCTTACGGACACTTTTTTTATTTGTAAATTTATTATCACACGAATAGCCACATCGAGTTGAAAATTTGGGATAATGAATAAGAAGCACTAAGAAACGCGGCTCTGGTCCTAAGTTTTTATAATTAGGAAAAAAGTTTTTTTTGTAAATAATTTTTTTTTGCTTTTTTCATCATTATAAAAATTTAGGACCAGAGCCGGCATTTCTTAGTGCTTCTTATTTATTATCCCAAATTTTTAACTCGATGAGGCTATTCGTGTGAAAATAAGTTTACAAATAAAAAAAAGTGTCGGTAAGGTAGGAAACCGGTCACGTGACCCACTCGTCACATGGCCTTAAATCAAACCTTTAATAATTTGGGGAATTTGTTTATTTTGAATACTTCTTTACATTGAAGAAATATGTTGTTAAATTCAATATCCATGTTTTCGATTTGAAGAAATATTTCTTTGGCATTTATGGTGAGAATTAAATACAGCTTTTCACCTCAGAAGTTCCATGTTGCGACAGCGTCGTGGTCATTGCTGTGCAATGAGGTGGATTTTTCATCGAATTTTTATGTTTCAGGTTCATCAAGATTTGAAATTATGTAAATTATTTAAAAGAAATATGTATCATAATAACAATGTTAATTATAATTTAAGCTGAAAGAATCTATTTGTTCATTTAGGAAAATATGTACGACACTTGAAGTACGAACTACTTTATTGCAGTCGCGCATGGTTTAGGCCAAATAAATATTTTTTTGAATCAGTGGGGTATTTTTTTGCTTCAAATATCAAAAAATTTGATATGAAGAAATAGTTCTTTGAGCCTATAAAATATTTGCTTGACTTTAAAATATATTTCTTCCCATCAATTCACATTTCCTCATTTCAAAGAAACATTCATTCCCATTCACGGCACATTTATTTGGAACAATGAGTCATTTATTTGATTTAAAATGTATATTTTTGTATTCAATTATTATTTCTTTGATTCAAAGGAATATTTCCTCCTACCAATAGGTCGTATTTTTGAATCAAACAATGTTAAATTAATCCTATTAACATTTGTCTGGCTGAAAGAAATTCTTTTCTTCATTGAAAGTGCATATATTTATTTGCCGCAAAAAAATTTTTCGGTGAAAATATTCAGGACTTGCATTTACTTCAGCCAAGTAAAATTCACTTGGAACACGTATTCCTTTTTTTCAGCACGGTGGCAGAATAATGCCACCTTCTGAGGAAACGCATATGCGAGAACTGATCCTCCCTCATAAAGTATTCAATAAAAATTATATCTTAACTCAAACGATGTAATAAGAGAAGCGGTCGTGAAGAAGAAATAACAAGGGATGAGAAAATAAACCCTATCGGTGTACCCCAGCAGCAAAGGAGGTAATCCACTTCACAGGGTATTGCAAAAACGTTACCTGTGACATTTTGGTGCACCGTATCCATTCTTTTCTCGAAACTGGACAACTTGGCAATGTCGCCATTCGTCATAGACTTTTTAGAAAGATTTTCCTGCTGAGAAAACTCATTCTCTCACATGAAGAAGCTAGCCAAGAACAAACAGGAATTACGGTACCGAAGATGGTGTATCAAAAAAGATGGATGATATTAATCGCGAGAGCTTCTACCAGTTCAATAAAACATGCAATTCTATCAAAAAAACTTGGTGGAATCAAAAGAGAATCTGAATTGAAAAATTAAATAGTAACAAAAAATCTATAATGGTTGAGAAAAAAATAAAATTCGGGGGTTTCAATGAGTAGAAATTTTACACTATAAACATTCTTTTTAGAACATACTATACTATATTTATCGTATTCTTCGATTAAATTAGTAATTTGACACTTTTCTTTCAAAATGTAATTATTAATCAAATAGTCTAATAATATACTCAAGAAAAGTTTAGTTTACAGAGTTAGAAGATTCAGTTGTGTTTTAAAATAGTAAATCTTATGTTTTGTTTTTAAATAGTTGCCCTATGAATTATCATATGAACATATGTTAAATTGGAAAAAATAGAAATTTGAAAAGCTTGAAATTTTAGACATTCAACACATTTTCTCGGTATAAAATGTGAAGCAGTAGAAAGTAGTTTAAGATTTGAAGGAGTTTTCACAATAAGTATTTTAGATTCTGATCCTTTAAAAAGTAAGGCTTTAAAATTGAACCACGTAAAATTTGCGGGGGTTGAAAGTATAAGGTTTTGAAATTTCGTTATTAAAAATTAAAAGTGGTTCTAATTATAGGGTGGTTCGAAATTTGGTATAATCTTTCTAACTCTTGTAAAAGCATGCATCCTATCTTGTAACTGGTCTTACCATTTTCAATTCGAGACAAACAGGTTTTTTTTAAATCACTGAAAAAGGACGTAGACGAATTGTGTGTCAAGCGTACGTTTCACGATTAGGTTTTCATGCACTAAATTGCGGTTTCGTGGTTCTGCTACTGGATGAAGCAGCGGTATTGGGGCGTATCTGGTTCAGCCTGGATGAAACACTTGTTGGCTTTGGCACTCAGCCAAGAAACCCCGAACCAAACCTCAAGAGCCGTTATTCTGTAGTCGATGACATGCCAGTTTCAGCTTTTTTTTATTTCCCTTTCCTTTACCCCGTAATTCTCACATTAATGAAGATACTTACCCCTATTGATCAAAATACCATTAAATTTAAATATTTGGTTCTATATATTTAAATTTGTCTATGGTTAATTATCTAGATGTGACGTGCAAAAATTAAACTAGCCTTTGACTCAAATAAAATAGCTATACTTTTATGAAACCTGCTTCAGATGAATCTTTCAAACACTTGAATTTTCAGCCGTTTTTATCCTACAATTTTCGAATTTATTCAGTAGTAACGAACATTTTATTTCGAAAGACTTTTTTACTTCATAAAGTTTTTATGTCAAGCTATATCATTTGGGATCGGTTGCATAAAATAGTAATTCTTATATTCAGGGTCTTTGAAGAGCCCTCAAATAGAGTGAAAATTTTTATATAAATTCGGATTCATTATCATAGAGATAAATATTTTATTATGTTATTTGGATTTGATCGTGATCAAATTTCTGAAAAAATTTAAATTTCTGATAAATGTAAAAGAGATTTTAATGAGTCAACTTCAGCTTAGAGGAAAGAAATAACATTTTAATTTAAATTAAATTTATGAAATTTAAGTTGTTCGTGATAACTAAAATAGTTAAATTTCCACGCAAAATATTTATCTTTGTGGAACCTGGTACTTGAAGAAATGTATCCTAGCTTTAAATCTCATTAATTAAGTATACTACTTGTAAGCTACTCGGCTCGTTACCCTCGGGACATGGTAATTGCGTTTATGGGAATTTCATGGCTGACAGAATAGCGCATAGGTAATTTTGTAATTCCTCGACCACTGGAAAAAATCTCATTTGCTCGATAACGTATGCAATTATACACCCACGTGTGCAACTAGCAAAAAAAAATGCGACTATACGAATGTGTTTGTCTGTTTAAATCGGATGGGCTCAAGTTTTATCGAATCGTAATAACTTAAAATAATTTTGCAAAAAATCAATTCTTTTTTTTAAACATGTTCGAGATAAAATATTGGCTTACCGAAAGTCGGTGCATGGAAAAATGGAAATGTAGGCTAGATTCTCCGAAATTTGGTGAGCGTAGCAGAAATACTTTCGGTGAGCCTAGATAATTCGCACATTATTGCAAATAATCAGTGACTGTCCCTGATTAACGTGGAATTCAATCAAATGGTTTGAATTCTCTGAATTCTTCTGAAAGCATGGAATTCTTATCAACTGTTTCCACATTCCGCAACTTTGATCGACGGTGAACTACCACTGAATTAAGATATACTCTCGTTTTTTTAGATACTCTCGTTTTTTTTAATTTGTAGAATGCTGTAGAAAACATTGAACTGAACTGAAATATTTTGAATGTTTTAAAGCATGTTTATATTATTCTAAAATCTTTAGAAATCACGTTAAATTATTGTAAATTACTTCAAGTATTTAAAAATCTGCAGTATTCTCTCGATTTCTCAGAATTCTGTAGATTTAAAAAAAAATGAGTGCATCCTAATTCAGTGGTAGTTCACCGCTAACCAAAGTTGAATAATTTGGAAATAGTTGAAAAGAATTCCATGTTTTTAGAAGAATTCAGAAAATTAAAAATAAGTCAAATTGTATCCTAAATTTTTCAAGAGAATTAAAAAATCTTTAAAAGAATTCAAAATATTACAAATGAATTCTCAGAAATCGAGAGAAGACTGCAGAATTCAAAAGACTTGAAGGAATTTACAAAAATTCAATCTGAATTTAGAAGATTTTAAGAGAATTAAAAAAGGTTTTAAAAAATTCAAATGATTTCGAAGGAATTTGAAGACTTCTAAAGAATTCTGTAGAATTAAAAAAAATGTGTGTGTCATAATACAGTTGTAGTTCAGCCGTTGACCAGTGTTGATGAATTTGAAAATAGTTAAAAAGAATTTAATTTTATCAGAAGAATTCAGAAGTAGTTCACCTTTGACGAAAGTTGATGAATTTGGAAATAGTTTAAAAGAATTTAATGTTTCCAGAATAAATCGGAAAATCGAAAATAAAAGAAGTTATATCCTGAATTATTCAAGAGAATTCAAAAATCTTTAAAATAATTCAAAGAATTACAAATTAAGTTTATGAAATCGAGAGAATTCTGCGGAATGCAAAAGACATTAAGAAATTTAAAATAATTAAACGTCTATCCTAAATATTTCAAAAAAATGCCAAGAACCTTGAAAGAATTCAAATGATTTCAAGTGAATTTAAATATTTGTACAGAATTCTGCAGAATTAAAAAAAACGTCTGCATCCTAATTAAGTAACAGTTGACCCTTCGACCAAAGTGGCTGAATTTGGAAATTGTTTTGAGAAGAATTTAAAAAATACAAATTAAGTCAAGTTGAAACCGGAATTATTCAACAGAATTCAGAGATCTTTATAAGAATTCAAAAGATTACAAATGAATTCTAAGAAACAGAGAGAATTCTGGAGAATTCAGAAGACTTGAAGGAATTTACAATAACTCAATGAGAATTCTGAAGAGTTTAGGAGAATTCAAAAGATTTTAATGGAAGTCAAAGAGAATTCAAAATTTAGAATTCTGCAGAATTAAGAAAAACGAATGGATCTTAATTCAGTAGCAGTTCACCGCCGTCTAAAGTTGATGAATTTGGAAATAGTTGAAAAGAATTCCATGCTTTCAGAAGAATTCAGTGAATTCAAAACATTTGATTAAATTCCACGTTAATCAGGGGCAATAACTGATTATTTGCAATATTGTAAAAATTATCTAAGCTCACTGAAATTATTTGTGCCACACTCACTAAATTTCGGAGAGCCTAGCCTGATATTTCCGAACATTTGATATTTCAGAAATCATTGAAAGAAAAATGAAGTTGGCAATTTATGCTTTTAAAAGTACTTATAAATTGTTATAAGTTCTTGTTTTAGCCCGTTATAAACACTTAGAACAGCTTAACGATTCAGAATGCTAACTTTTATTATTTAGCGATAATTTCTCAGTTAATACTTTTCTGACCTCAGTTCTTCTGGCAGAGAACAGTTAAATTTAGAGTGTTTATTAGATGGAGTAGGATTACACCATGTTTGTACTCTCTACATTTTAATCCGTGAGATATCATCGATTTTCAGTGAAAATCCTTACTGATTTCTATTCGTGACCCATTTCTAGCTATTTGAATCAGTGAGATTGCATTGTGAATCAATGAATTTTTTCACTGATTTGATTCAGTGACCCATTTTTCACTGATTTAAATTTGAAAAGTAGATCTTGTGAAAAAAGAAAATTCAGGCGGAGAGTGTACGATCTACGTGTCGACAAATTTTTAAGAAGGTTTCCGATAGGATTTTTGTGAGGAAAACGAATCCTTAACTCTCAAATCGATATCTCGAATAGATCCATCGTTACCTGCCTGCTGAAAATTCAGATCACCTAAATTTACAATACTATAATATAGAATTTGGAATTCAAGAACATCTGGAAATATAATATTTTATTGTTTCTTGTCTATTTCCAAGGCCATCCTGGGGCCCCCAAGGATCATCAGTGTCACTGATCCCCTTTACGTTCTACAAATTACTTATATTATTTATTTTCATGGTATTAATTTGATGTGTATTATACAACTGTTAATATTTTTATGGAAAATTTTGTATACCTGTAGTTTCTAAGATACAGGTTCTGAATTCCTTAAATTCAAATCATTTATTACAAAATCACATATTTTTGTGGTTGTAAAATTTTAATCTGATTAGTCTCAAACTCTCTGTTTCCTGGAAATGGCTGGCCCTGTCGTGCGTTCCGTGTATAATATGGTTATTAAAATTTACACCGGAAAACTTTTGTAATTTTGTTGACAGCCATGTTAAAGATGAAACCCTAAATCCCTGAAGGTCTGAAACATAAAGCAGCATCAGTTCATGCTATATAATCTCATAATCAGCTAAGTTCCTTTAGGACCTTCAGCTGGCTCGTTTGCTAGTAAAGATAGCTGTGCTTATATGAAACAGAGAAGATATTGTCTACTTCAACAGAATGTTTTGTTTTGAAACAAGTTAAAATCTTTTTTACACAAACATAATTATTTGGCTGCAAGACTGAATGAAGTTTGTCGCAGAAGGATAATGTGTGCTGCAAAAAGATTCTTTTTAATACAAATGAGAATCCTCTTAACCTTTAATTGAAGAGAAAATTCGATTTGTGACAAGAAGCATCCTTTTGACACAAAAGGAAATTTCTCTGAGTGAAACTCAGGGTTATATACTAGAAAAATACAAAATTCTGTCTTTAGTTATCCTAGCGCCCGTAGTGGTGACGTATGTCAACATGTTTGGTACGTACGTGTCATACTATGTTACGCATTAATTTCTGCGCACCCTGGTTGTCACAATAAAGGACTGTTGACATTCTGTTCGGATTTAAATATCCGAGTTTACTCTGGAAACTTCGTAGGTAGACAGTTTCCTTGGCTGCATCCCACAAGACAATGTACTTCGCTTCGGTGCTAGATAAAGCGACAGTTCTTTGTTTCTGGTTTCCCAGGTGACAGCAGTTCCAGCGGTCTTGAAAATAAATCCGGTGTATGATTTACGATCGTCGGCGTTGGACCCACAATCATCATCAACGCAGCGAACAAATTCTTCTCGATTTTTGAGGTACATTCATCCGCGATTACGGTTGTACTGACTCATTGCACTTACTGCATATGTAATGTCAAGTCATGTTGATACTGCTAGTTATATCAAGAATTCGATTAAAAATTGATTCCTCTTCCGTGGGTGGCTCCAGTTCCTTGCTTAATTTCGTATTTTCATCACCGATGTATTTCCTCTGGCACATACCAACTAATTTCGAGATTTGATCATATTGGAATTCTATTCCTAGGAATTAGTATAATTTACTGAAATCTTTTATCACCTCAAACTGCTTTAGCTTCTTTCAGCTTCGCGAATTTTTTGACGGAATTAGCTGCGGCTATTAAATTATCTACATAGACGATTAGAATCAGAAAAGTGTCTTCTGTCCTTTGCATTTAAATGCAGTTGCCGCTGTTTAGCTGTTTTGGGCAAAAACTTTTCAGTCGCTGATCCAGCTTTTGAAACCACTATCCAACTGATTGCTTCCGACCGTAGGTGTATTTCTAGATAGAAAAAAATATTTGTTTGTTTCCTTATTTTCCAAACCATCGGCATGCTCCATTAGAATTTCTTCTTCTGAGATCATGACTACACCGAGTTATTACAAGAACAGAAGCGGTTCGGCTAAAAAGGTCACGATCATTCAAATGGAACAGGAGAAAAGGCTTATTTAAAATCGATTCTAGTCTGTTCACCTTTACCCCTAAGCAAACCTTGTGACTCTCAACGTTGCCGTCTGCGTCGTATTTTGTTTACAGAACCCATTTACAGCCAATGAATCAGAAAAGTTCCAGGCTGCACTTTTAGTGAAGGCATAAAATTCAGCTTTCATAGCCTTTTAACTTTTTTCTTTGCGTAGGCTCAAGCGTAGGCCAGGCTCAAGCATTCTGAACTGAAGATTCGCTGGCTCTTCGTTCATTAGAGTTGCTCTCTCTCCGATTTCTGCCTCAACCATGTGAGATCTTAGCCTTTCCTTTTTACCTGATTTTACAACTTTAGGACGTCCTCGCTCCCTCTAAGCCCTTAGAGGCGTTTCTCTCGCAATTTCAACTGGTCGCGTCAATTTTAAAACATTGGTGACAATTTTAAATGTTTTTCTCAAAATTAATGATGATTGGTTTGCTACCTGAATCTTTTCTTTCCTCTTCTGTCGCACTGTTGTTTTTATAGCCGGACCCTTTGATTGATACATTAATTCTAATTTATGTCATGCCTGATTCGATGTACCGCAGTTCTCTATATGACACAGTTCGAAAGGATCCATGATGCATTATCACGTTTTCCACACTACTCTTGACAAAATCGTGGCCTGATGTTACTTTCATTTCGCCTATTGCAAGCTATTATAACCTATTAGCTCGAACTATGTCTATTGTATAAATAAAAATGTGCGAAACTGTAAACTGGAAAAATGCAGAGATTAGTAAACGCCCCACTCGCTTCACGACATTCAAGAGTTTATACTAACTCACACATAAAATAGTTTAAGTGTTTTTATAAAGCTACATGTAGGTGGCAGCACTATTTAGAATTATAAAGCATTCCGGCTTTAACACTGAACACGTATTGTATTATTTAGATATGCACAAAATAACTGATTAAATACAAGTTGACACATTTCTTTTTTAATCTCGTATATCAAATAATATAAAAATAAGAAAAAGATTACAGAAACTTTTACTAACGCCAAAAGAAATTAAACATCATTTTTAGTACGTTTATATATTATTTAGAGGTATATAGTTTTATTGTACACTAAATTTGATTGGAAAGATGCAAATAATTCTGAAGCAGTAATTTTAAAAATGATCAAAGTTACGACTTGGGTCTAGATCATGCATTTTTTAAATAGAAGTTCATACATTTTTTACGTTTTTGAAACCTAACGTATCAAAGAATGTGAAAATATTATGAAGATTTCTGAAACTTTTTAATAACGCCAAAAAATATTGAGAAATATTTTTGGTATGCATATGTTGGCGTCGCATCAAAAGGGCCCTTATGGCCTGTTCTAGTTTAGGAGATATTCGCGTTTTTC
Organism: Andricus quercustozae; assembly: GCA_932072015.1. Classification (NCBI taxonomy): domain Eukaryota; kingdom Metazoa; phylum Arthropoda; class Insecta; order Hymenoptera; family Cynipidae; genus Andricus; species Andricus quercustozae. The sequence goes on along the minus strand of CAKNWU010212159.1, from coordinate 11,176 downwards.
TTGGTGAAGATAAAAATGAGTTTTTTCTTATTTTGAACGGGTAATAATACTAGCTAGGACCTACACTAAATCTATTGGTACTATATTCATGTCTCGAAAGAAATCAGAAGTGGGTACATTTTGTATTCGAAGAAAAAGTATGGCACTCGCCAACTTTAGATACATTTCTCTGGAAAAGCAGTTTTCTGAAGTTCGTACTTTAAAAATGCACTGGTTGAAATATGGGATGGATCTTAACCGCCTTTTTTATCATTAGTTGAAAACGTAGAAAAATTAATAAATCTGGGATTTTAGAAGCTTTCCTTTTAGTCCGATTTTCTCCAGGTAGAGAACAAATTGATGCTCTTTGTATGTTGAATTGCAGCGGAGAATAAAATTTGCTATGCTATATTTTTATTTTTTCATATCGATGATTAAAAATAAGAAAAATGAGGAAATTCGGTTTTTCAAACCCCTTGCTACTGTACTTTTGATTAACGGCTCTACCTACATTTGAAGTCGAACGAAGATATTGAAAAAAATGTGCATCTTTACTGACTATACCTTCCAATAGATGATTGTTTTTGAAAAAACATCTCATTTTTCTTGGTTAATTTGGTCCTGCTCTATTAATTAGCGTAATAAAATTGATAATTTTAATTATTTATATGCAAAAATATAGAGAGACTGGATATTCATGTGCAAATTAGGCGAAAAAACTAATAAAAAACCTATCTAAGTACTACGTACAATCTTCTACCATAGGATCACTTATCTTCGGACACTGACCCAAAATTCGTTTTTGTTAACACGGATCCAGCGATGTAAAAAACTAATTTTTCATACAAAAATTTAGAATCTTTCTTGAAACGAACGGCAGTATGCTGGAATCTTTTCTTTTAGTCCGATTTTCCTCAAAACTGCATAAATTGAAGCTTTTGGCATGTAGAATTGTAATAAAAAATTTAATTTTCTATGTTATATTCTTCTGTTTTTGATATAAGTGGTTTAAAAATAAGACAATAAGAAAATTTTGTATTTCATGGTTAGCAATGACTCTCAATTCTGTAGTCTGCGAAACCCTTCCTTGACAGCGCCTGCTGACCTCTTTCGCTTATTTTTTCGAATATTAATTACGGCAACATAATACTTGTGCCCCGGACGTAGAGCTAACCATCTGCCAGTACTGGCTGACAGTACAAGACCAGTAATTCAGTCAAATCGATAATGTGCACATGGGACAGTTCATTATTAATGTATCGTTCCAATTTTAATGCTGGATATATATTTTTTGCTTCATTTGTGGTCAATAATAGTACATTAAATCTGGACATTTACTAAATAATACAAACATTTGTTACTTGGGAAAAGTCAAGCATTCTCAATAGAAGATTATATACTCTATTTTTCATATAAATATTGCTGTTGATCGAGAATATGTGGTGTTATTTGCAGGAGAGATGGTTAGAGCTTCAGGTTGCATGCTACTGATTCTGTAAATAGAGAAAAATAAATAATATTATTTTATACTAGGGTGGTCTAAATTTTTTTCTTTGAAATCACACCCTTTCATTTCGTGTCATTTCAAGATTTTGCTCATTTTCGGATTAAAAAAAATGTTTAAAGGTGGCTTTACATTTTCAAAAAATCAACCTAATTTTACGAAAATTTATCTCTTGATGTACTAAAATGTATTTTTTATATTTTCAAAATTTGCTGAGATTCGAGGAAATTTTTGTGGTTTCTGACGAAAACTGACAGCTTCAGACCATTTTTAGGAGTACCACCAAAAACGTTATAGTATCTCAAGGGTCGAGTCTTATCAAAAAGAACCGTGCATCTATTTCAGAAAAAAAAATACAAAAAAAAAATGTATTATATTTTGATTTGTATAGTTTTTGACTGCCGAGAGGACTTGCTACTTTTATTTCAGCACTATATGTTATTTCATATTGGTATTTTTCTAGCTTTTAAAACTGTTACGTGTTTTCTAATAATTTTTATGTTGTTTAAAAAAACAAAATACAGATCTATAAATGTTTAGTTTTTTTACTTTTTAAAATAATTTTATCATACTTACCCTTATTTATTGTTTATCTTATGAATTATATTATATTTTGCATTTTTAATACTTCAAAAAGGTGTGGAATTGTTTCAACAATGTATTGTTGATATAATTTATTAATATCAAGTGTGAAATAAAATAAAATTTATAAAAAAGATAACAAATTATAGTGTTAGAAATTGCTTTTTCTTCTTAAGATCGATAGACCGTACAAAAATATGTCATAACATATAAGTCAGAAATTTGTTTATCCCATACGAAAAGGAGGTTAAACACATCCCACAAAAAGCCGTCCCGCACAAAATCAAAAAATTTGAAACCCTCCTCTTTATTAACTATTTGTCTATGAGCGAGCTTTAGTCAGTTCAACATTTTGAAATGTAATTTTATTAATACTACAAAAAATTATTTCACATGTAAAGTATAGGGATGAATTATAATGTCAACTTACTACAGCTGCGGCTGCAACATTGAAAATCGAACAAGCAAAATCCACTTTTCAAGCAACTCTCCTGCCCTTCCTTTCCCTTTCCCTTCCCCTTCTTGTGCTTTGGTTTTGTCTTTATCTTTGGTGTCTTCTTGGTCTTGGCTTCAATGAAATCAAGGCCTCCCGTCAGTAAAACCACACAAAGGAGGGTCAAAAATGCAACAAATGAAAGTTTCATTTTTAAGCTTTGCTTTAAACTGATGTTTTTTTTCAAATCTTATCCCACATTATATACTAAAACACTGCCCCCTACCTCTAATACTTTAGAAGATAAGTGTTCGCTATTATCTGTAAATATTAACAGATACTTTTGTTCTTCGTGGAGTCCACGTCAACTGATCACGGAAATTGTCATGTCGAAATGGGATATGGCTGTAATTCAAGATATGTGATTGCTTGGTAGTGAAAAAAATCCCACAAAATATTTTTCGAAAATTCGAAAAAATGGCGTAGTTTAAAAGGACGTATATTGAGTTCTAATTGACCGATTTAACTTCTCGTCATATGAATTTAATTTTTTTAAGATACATTTCAAAGTAAAAAAATGAAAAAATGTTTTCGAAAATTTTGTAATAAAAATGAAAAACGCGTTTCTCAAAAAAATGTAATTTTTTCGACAGAGGAAGGCATAAGTGTGGTCTGCAAGTCCTAAAATTATTGGAGTAGATTTTCCACTGGGTTTCGAGAAAAAATTCAAACGTCAGGTTTCCTACGATCTGGCGCGGCTCAGTAGGGCAAATTAAAGTGTCTGTGGACAACTGCATTTTTACAATGTAAAGACAAAAGGGGTTTCTGAGTTTGATTACTGAAAATTGATAAATAATTTGTGATGTAGTAAACAAATAATTATTTTTTATTATTAAGGAAGCTCGTGAAACGTGAAAATTCTTCGTATCAATTCATAATTTGCCTTAATATTGATGATTATTATTTGGGTGCAAACATTACTTCCTTTAATAGTATTCATTATAATATTAATAATAGCATTTTTTATTAAATAATGGCATATAATGAGATTTTTATGAGTCATTGGCAGTTAATTCCAACATGAAAATTGGGTTTTTAGTTTATGAGATAAGATGAGATGAGGCGAGAAAACTTTATATATAAAATTATTGATAACAATAATAATTGTTAGGGATTGTCCAAGAGTACTAGCAACGGTTAAAATTTATTTATTTGTAGTTAATTATGTTGAAAAAATTAACTCTATATCTTGAAACATAGCCAAAGAGCTAATTTGTTCAAACAATTATTAAACCATAATTACAGGATAATTCAGGGTCGTTTGCATAACAAAGTTTATTTATTTATTTTCTTACTAATAGAGGGAGAGATAATTGTTTATAAAATTTGTTCAACAAATAACAAAAAAGTTATTACTTTTCATTAATGAAACTCATAAACCCCTTTTGTCTATATATTGTAAAAATTTAGTTGATATTAAGTGACCAGACATTGCTAATCCCCGCGACATTATTTCTTCTACTTAGTTGATTATAACAAATTCAACAAATGTTCAAACTTCTACAATTCTACTAAAAATCATTTTTAAATTAATGTGTCATTGATTCTAGTTTATTTTGAATAAATCTGAATATTTTATAACGAACGGTATTCTTCAGAACTCAAAAATTTTGTTCATTGTCATTTTGTTTATGAAATAAAAAAGTATTAAAAACGTTTTTCAAAAAATCAGATGTAAGCAATTTATGTAGAATTTTATTAATTTGTCCACAGATACTATAAGTTGGCCTACTGAGCCGCGCAGCGCCATAGAAGACCTGCCGTTTGAATTTCTATCTCGGAAACCAGTTGCAAAACCACTCCAATAATTTTAGGACTTGTAGAACACACTTATATCTTCCTCCGACGAAAAAAAAATAAATAGAAAATTAATTTTTTTTTGGCAAACGCGTTTTTTATTTTTATTTTTTTCACGAAATTTTCGAAAAACATTTTTTAAATTTTCTTTATTTTAAAATGTATCTTAAAACAAGTAAATTCAGACGTCGAAAAATTAAATCGTTGAATTAGAACCCAAGATACGTCATTTAAAAAAAAAAGTTGTCCAACAACTCAAAGTCCCATATCTACGCCATTTTTTCGAATTTTCGAAAAATATTTGGTGGGATTTTTTTCACCACCATGCAATCATATATCCTGAATTGTAGCCAAATCCTATTCAGACACGAAAATTCCCGTGATCTGTTGACGAGGAATCCACTACTTTAAGAAAAGTCGCTATTGTGTAACATTTTCATCTTTATTGAAATGATAAGAAGACAATAAATATTGTGAAACTTGTAAGTGTGTTACGTCAACTCTTCTAACATAGCACACTGACAAGTTATTGCTTCAAAATGAAAAAATATTTACATATATAATTTATTTTATCTTACCTTAGTCATGTCGAAATTTTCAGAAAAATTTCCGACTATCTTTTATATTTTAGTAAATGCACTAATTACTATAGTGAAGTTCTACGAATTCAAATAGAAAAAATTATACCAATAAAAATTAGCAGAATATTATTTATTTAATTAATCGAAATATTTACTTATGAGATTGTTGGGAGCTACTAGTTGTTTAGAAAATAGTCAATAATTGGTCTTAGATCAATTGCATTTCCAATTATGCAACATTTCAAGAAAAGTTTATATAGTTTTTGAGTGGACATAAAGGGATACCTATTTCAATAATTGGCCAAAATTTTGTTTTTTGATTTTTTACAATCACTCACAATCACGTGAAAAGGAAAATATTGTGTTGTAACAAATTTTACAAGAAAGGTATTTTGCACTCTTTCAATATTTAGTACTGCACTAGCTAAATCTTAATCGCAATAGTATATTATGCGCTAAGGCGCATAATTGGGGTGTTTATATCGTAATGTACAACATTACGATACTCTACGCTGTCGCATGCAAAACGCATAAATGCACCGGAGTCATATACAATAAATGATATAACGTGTCCCCCGAAGCCTTGATCTCATTCATGATTTTGTACTCATTAAAATTTTTCCAACTGAAAACTACATCGAATTTAGCGTAATTTTGATGATCGGCGTTTTACAGTATACGTGTACCTGCACTGTTAAAAAAATCTGTATTAAATTTAATACAAATGTATATGAAGTAATTTGCATACACAGTAGTTGAAATTTCATATACATCAAAACATGAATAGCTGTACACTTTATATTAAATATAATATACAGTTCGGTATAGCAGCGTGCTTAAGAACTCAAAGTACTTTTATTTCTTTAAATCTTATCAAATATTCGCAATTGAAGTAATAATCTAGAATTCGTCAATTGAATTGCTTTTTATGATCAAAGTACAACGTAAATGTGGAACTCCTTCCAAAATTTGCCCTGAATGGTAGAAATTTAATGTGAGTACAGTTGATTGTAGGTTAGATCTGTCATTTATTTACGTAATTTTCATGTTTTAGTGTTAAGAATCAAAAATTACTGCCTATCTTATTTTAATTTTGTGTAAAATGGAATTATCTGAGCGATTATCATGAATGTATATGAAATTTAATAAACACGTACCTAATAAGCGATTTCATATGCTTGAGATATTAATTTTAATATACATTGGTATTTGAAATTTAATACTGTTTTTAACAGTGTGGTACCCACTTTTATCTACGGCCGTCTTTAGTTTCACCGAAGTTCGGTGAGCGTAGACTAAATATTTTCGGGGGCCCTAGACACTTCGTTTATCTATATCAGCTGTATTACATCAGAAATATGAACAATAGAGAGTAAACATTCTACATTACTGCTAAAAATAAATTCAAGAATCTAAGAAACTCATTAAAAATATTCTTGCGATATGATGTCTTCATACTATAAAAAAAGTTTGAAGTCGTATTTCAAAAATCACTTTTCGTCTTATTTTTTGAATGGATGAAATTGTGTACTTATTTCTTTCGAAGAAATATGTGAAATTGTGAAATAAAATGTTATTATAAAGGTTTTATGAACAATAGAATACAATTTTATCCTGTTGCCGACTTTTGGTATATCTTGTGAAAATAAAAATTGCTATTAAAATAATATTAACGTATAATTATTACTACATTAAACCTCTGCAAAAATGCTACATTTAAATTTTTGTATTTCAACTATTCAAATTTTTCAAACAGTGGTAGTATTTTTTTAGGCCTATGGATATTTGTTTCACTTTAAACTGCTTTTATCTTTATAAATTACTTTGATTTAAAACAATTCTATATTTTCTTTAAATCAAGGACCTGATTCTTTAAATCAATTGAAACTTTGTCAACTTTGTTAAATGCTGAATCCGAACAATATACCACATCTTATGATCACCAAAATATTCACTCATATTCAAAACCCACTTCTTTGTTTCCAAGAAATATTTAGTGAAATTTCGGGTACGTTTCTTTGAATCAAGGAATCACATTTTCCAATAAAGAGAGACAGTTACTTCAGCCGCTGGGCTTTAATATGTTGGGAAGACGCATTTTCTTGCTTTAAAATGACATTGAACTCTATCAACTACCTAATATTTAAAACCAAATCTCTTATTTATTTCAACCAATAACAACGAACCTTCATTTAATTAATATTTCACTGACTGAAATAAATATTAATTTGAAACAATTTCATACCTTTGGTTTAGATAAAACTATTTCCTTGCGTTAATAAAAATTTTTATAGCACGTATTCAGTGCAATTATTTCTTTGCATCAAGTAAATTTTTTTGATTCAAGTTTTCTTTTCTCAGTGTATGTGTCATTGAACAAACTATGATAAATAACAACGTATACTATATGTTCACGGTTATAACAAGGATTACCCTACACCAGACTTTCTTTGATCCAACGTTATCTTTGCAGAGGCTTAAATTAAACTTTATTCTATTATGTTATCCAATAATTAAGTTTTCTTCGCTTTATTTGAACTTTTAGGTCAAGTTGCCAAGTCGAGCCATACCCTCGACATATGGGTCATATCACTCGAGCGATTGGGGAATGTACAACGTCTATAAATAGTCTTTCAAAAATGTATAAAAATATTTTATTGTCATTTGAAAAGATCCTGAACACCTCTTAATAACCATGTGTAACAACACATTCTAACATAATATATTTGTCAGCAAAAGAATATATTCAACGTGACTTCGACAGGTTTTATGATTGACTTAACTCGACTTTTTTTCAACACATTTGAAAATGTCCAACTTCCGTGAGCTCACATGTTTAAGTAATTTAACTTTTTTGATGTGGAACTGATGGTGAGTCAATAGTTGGTATTTTTTGGTCCCATCGTCAGAAAATAACATTTTTAATTTTTAAAAACCATCATGCGGTCTAACAAAAAAAATAAAAAATAAAAAAAGGAAAAACATAGACTTCATCCAAATATACTAGTGAGTTACACAATTAGTTTCTTGAAAAAATTAATAACAAAAATAACGAATAATAAATAATAGATCAGAAACATGAAAATTGCTTTCAAAAAAGAACACAGTTAACTATTAAAGTGCTTATAAATGGTTCAGTCACATATTTCGGTAATGACTGATCACAAATAATATGAATCAATTAGATATAAACAATTTTTTAAATTGTTTTTTACCAATATTAACAATAATTAAATATTTAAAGACATCTAACTAATAAAAATTGAAAAAAATTCAATCTCTTTATGCTAGGAGTGATTGTCGGAGAATAGATGGTCCTAATTTAATAACTGCTGCTTGCCTTTTCAAAACAACAATCGCAATACATTATAGAAAACAGGTAATATCGAGCTCAAACTTAATCAAATTCAAAATATTATCCACTTTTTTTACAAAACGGGTGTTCAAGGGTCGTCATTTAGTCCAAATATTGTAATTATTATTCGCCTATTCAAAACAATAACAGTAATAAATAATTATCAATCAAGTTTCGAGATCAATCTTAATCAAATTAAAAAAATCATCAACTTTTCTTCCTCTTCGTATTCAAGAGTCGTTAGCTGGTCCAAATTTAGTCATTGTTGCTTTTCTAATCAAATGGCCTGCACGGAGAAAAATATATATCAATGCAGACTATCTAGATATTACTAGTTAATATCTTAGCGATTTAACTATGGGACAAAAATCTAGATATTGAAGTAGAGTATCCATAGATATTAAAAATAAGATTTTAACTAACAATATCCAAGATATTAAAGGGCAGAATCTAAGATATTCAAAAACTATGACGATAAAATTTCATTTTTTTAATATCTTAGATATTAACTGTTAATATCACACCTTTTATACTTCCAATATAAACAGATATTGCCCTTTAATATCTTGTATATTGAATAGAAGATATTATATATTATTCCGTAATATCTATATATTATGGTTAAATATCAAAGTTTTTAATATATACTTTTCAATATCCATTTTTCTCCGTGTCTAACCTTAAAAGATGTTAATAATTTTTTTTCCACCTTGTACATAAGGAATCACAGAAATTTGTAGGGATGGTTTCCTGGGGATGCTACAATTTGATGCTTTGGAGCATTTTGAAATGCCACTGAGTTAGGGATGGACAAAAAGTTTCTAACACCGCACAAGGAAAATTCAGAAAAGTGTACCCTAGAAGTGGTTTTAAGGTGACGTTACACTGAGAAAAATGGAGTGTACCGCTTATGATCTTGGATTTAAAAATTTGAAACATTAACCTATAGATATTACGTATAATGTGGATGTTATTATTTTAAATCCTGGATTAGAAAAAATACTCTCTAGATTTTATTGCCTAATATATATAGATTGCTCTCCCAAATTTTGAAATCTAAGATCATAAAATAATGATATAATCTATTTTTCTTACATTAGTATATAAAATCGTCCCCTAGTGTGTTGAGTTGATCGAAAAATCTGCGCGGCCAACTTGTTTGACGATTTTTGAATTTTTCGAGCTCCCTTGGTATAAGATGGAAAAAAACCTAAAAATATTATATTCATTCTCAAGTGATGGCCTTCCGATGGGGGGGG
>CAKNWU010212136.1:903-16579 GCA_932072015.1 Andricus quercustozae | reverse complement strand
TTTTTCATATGAAAAAATCGGTTTTGGCAATCTTTAACACTTTCGAAGAGAATATTTAAAGGATAAGTCAGTGCAGCGATGTTCTCGAAAATTTCTGATTCCTTATGCAATTTTCGTTTAAAAACACCACTCATTAATATAATTTTAAAATATGAATATTATAATAATAATAATAGAAAAGGCCTTTTATTTATATTCAATTTTTATCTAATTTGATTTTACTCTTTCTTTATACTTTAATAATTGTTTTACTCTTATTATATTAGTCTAATATGTATATTTCATTTTAATCTTATATGAAAATAATAAGAACCAAAATACAAATTTTCGCAGTTGAATGAAGAAAAATGAGACTTTTTTATTTTAAAAAACTTTTCTTTGAGTAAAAGTGATAAAGGATAAAAAAATGAACATTTTTGCTTTATTCAAATAAATTTAATAGACAATTTCAACATAATTAATATGAATGAAAAAAAAAATTGGAAAAAAATGACAGCAGCAGAAATCGAGCCGGGATTATGTGATTACAAACTCGAAGCGCTAACCGCCTGAACTATAATCGGGACTTGAGAGACTCTTAAACAGCGGTCCACGTAACGTGCGTGGATTTTTTTAAAAGAATTGCTAAAAAGCGCATCTTATTACTTTTAGCATATTAAAAGTTGGTAATGATCCATTACTGGATGGAGTGTGAATCCAAACAAAATTCCGAAGGTTGATGTTTTTCCTTGTTGGTTGTTTCTGTTAATCATTACTGTTAAGAAACAAAATTAAGTTAGATGAAAAGTGTAATTTGTTTAGCAATGGGTGTATAGAAACTAAAATTTTTGCAAGTCTAGGGGTAAATATTCCAGCATGAGATACTGGATACATTTAAGTTTTAAAAAGTTGAAGCTGAAGCCCTCAAGGCGGGTTGATTTTATTTGAATTCTTTTAAAATAAATAATTTAAAAAGTAAACTTAAATTATGAATATTCTGGCGCTGGCCTGGTTTCCAGTCTTGGCGCTGTCCAGGTGGTCTGGCCGGAGCCTGGCCAAAAGTGTAACTTTTTTGTTGCTAGCCCCAGGCTAGACCGTATGGTCAGCCGCTAGTTATTGGCTGGTCAGCCACTAGTCGGAGGCTTGACAACCGCTGGCTGGTCTACATTATTTTTTTAATGACTTGGAAAAAAATCATTTTTCACTATAAGTGTATTTTGCTGAACATCACCAATCCAGACTGTGAAGGTGATAAAAAAAGTCTTGTTTTGATAGCCTCAATTTCTTATTTTCTATCATTTTAGACACCTTGTAACTTTTTGGGAGCGGTTGTCAAGCCTCCGACTTGTGGAAACTTAGAACTTTTTATATTCTGGGATAGCTGATCAGCGCCAGACCAGACCTTCCAGGCCAAACTTACATTTTATATTGTTCTCGGATGTCTGAGAAGCGTTAGTCCGGGGCCAGATCAGATCTTCCAGACTAGACATTCTATTTCTGAATAAATCCAGAACTGTACCAGACATTAAACCAGACTACCATGAAATTATTATTATTATTATTATAAACAATTTCTGATACAATCGAAAAGAAAAAATGTCAAATTTTGAGCGTTCAAATTGAAAAAATTAAATATTGGGGCATACGGAAAATGCTCAAATCAATCGAGTTGTTTGGGACCACAGATCAAAATTTGTGGGCTTGGGATCCAAAAATAGTAAAAAAAATAATAATTTTGAAATCGGATAATAATTTTTTTAAATTCACAAAAATTGTATTGGTTCAAAAAATTATGGCGATTTTTTTGAACGTGCAATTTTTGCTACTGAATAGTCATAAAACAACTAATTTAAAAAACACGTCGTTTCATTAAAATTGTTTTTAAATGCACAAAACAAATTTTTTTGCATTGAGGTAAATGCACACTTCTTTGAAAATTTTTTTTGTAATTGTGTAGTTTTGTTTTTGGGATTTTCTCGAAATTTTGAAACACTTTAAACAGCGTGAAAAAAAATTCCATAATTTTTTAATCCATAGGCACATTATTTAATTTTCAAACATTTTAATTGTAAAATCCAAAAACCGAACGGGAGATATTAATTGCTTTAATAATTTTTTTTTTTACTTTTCTCTAATAACAACCCACAATTTTTTCCCTGGACCCACACGATTCGATTCATTTTAGCATTTTCACTTCTTCTATTATAAATATGTCGCTCACAATTAAAATCCCAAAACCAATTGGGCAAAATTGAACAATCTTAGTTTTACCAACGTTTAAAATTTAACATGTTCATTAAATTTTGTATTCATTCAAGCTGAAATCCTTTAACATTGAATAATTATGGATTAAAAATATTTCAAAATAAATATTTTTCAATTTAATTCTTAACATTGTACATTTTAAAATTGAAATATCAAAAAGTTTAACATTTCAAAGTGTTCCTTATATGCTTTGAATAATTTTATTACATTTTTTCGGAATTTTTTTGAAAACAATCTTTACAGTGAAGAATTTTCCTAAATTCATAATTTAAAAACTTATCAATTAAAACTAATAAAATTCAACGATTTAAAGTTTCCAATACTTGCGATTATAAAAACATGAATTAGAATCTTCAACTATTAACAACTGGTCGATTCCTTACGTTTTATTCAAATATAATTAAATTATTATTATTATTTTTTTTTGAATAACTTGCTGACGGCAACTGTCTTCATCATCAATCTAATTGAGCCAATAAAAAAATGAACTTAATATACATTCGTTTTAATAGAGTAATCAGTATAATGATTGGCCACCTCAGACATTTTCCAAGTTTGGAAATTTGTAAAGACCACTATAACCGTCAAAGTTCTATGAAACACAGATGGATGGTAAATTTATTAAACATTCAAAAGACCATAGTAAGTTAAGCTTTAAAAGCAGCAGATAATTTATATTTAAAGAATTTAACGATTGAGTTATTTGGCCTCTGAAATGTGGTGAAATATATTCATTAGCCACATCAGCTTATATAGATTCCTGAGTTTGAAAGCATGATTGGCTTCTAAATCGCACAATTATAGCCGGGCACCAAAAATTTTATTTTTACATTTCCGCTTATTATTCGTAAGGTAAAGAAACAAAAAAATTAATTACATGGTCTTTAAAATGTTTAAACAAGAACTGTTTATGATTTTTGCAAAGATTTTAGTAATTTCCTTTTCAGATAGTGTGGCCAGTCATTAGGTTTTCACTTTATTCACGATGACAATGATTGGCCACCTATTTATTGTTTAATAGACATCATTTTATAATGGTTAGAGCACTACTATCATGCATAAACGATTCAACATCACTGGTATCGATTACCTTGTTGTATTAAAATAAAAATGAATTCAAGACATATTTCCTGAATATGAATCCGCATTCTAAAAGCAAGATTCCTAATTCATTCCACAGTAGTATCAGGAACTAAAAAATTGAATTCTCGGACATCAGCTTCACTAGAGTTGCCTTGAAGATGCCGCCTGGGGCCGGCCCTGACCGTTTGGTGTTTGGCGTACCGATACTACCTTCATAAAATCTTGTTTTTCGTTGGCCTGGGAGGAGGTAGCGGCGCCTGGGGGCCCTCCCATGAGGAGGAGTGACCTTAGTTAGCTTTGCTCTTGGGAATGAGCGGCAAATATCTTTCGCGGGTGCGGGTGCTTGGCCCGAAGGGGTGAGAGGAGTCAAGAGTACGCCGAATCTTACCTTGAAGTTAAAAACTACCGCAGATGCTCTTGTCGCCGGTACCACCGCGGCGCGGCGAGCATCTTGGGCCTTCTTCGGAAGACGCTGCAACAGAACGATCACACAGCGTGAGTCCTAACGACCTTCGAGCTAGGTGGAACACCTAGCGGCGATCTACATCGTCTAACTACTCTAACTTTAACGACCTTGGTCCAGTGAGAAAAGCCCAAAGCGGTACCCATCGATTTTCTCAGGAAGCCTCTTCCTCTTCTTTAACCACCTGAGAAAATCCAGAAGCGATTTCTAAATGATACGGAGAACTTACCTTTGTGTATATTGCGGTTTCTTTATTGGCTATTAAAATTTCGATTGACTTTTAATATCTCCAGTTCCTCTGCCTTCAGTTAGGCTCTCATCATTGTGGAATTCGTGAGAACTTAATCGTCTTGATGGGACATCCAGAAGTATTTAGGTCGTAATATAACTATAAATGTGAAAGGTCTGGATCTACAAATCTACAATCAGCCTATAAAGAGATAACAGTCAAGAAACATCATTAATTTCATCAAGATTTTCAATATCATCGACAAGCTATGAATAATCCTAAAACAGTATCTATGATACAAATCCAAATCATCAATTCGACCACGATTCTTTAAATCATCACAAATGTCCCGATTGAATCAAAAGATCCGCAAACTGCATTTTTTTAAATCAGTCTTCTCAGGTCATCCAGCATCCCAATAGAATGAAATCTTGCAGATTCCTACACTTAATTGCCTGTCATCAGACTGTTGGTATAGAAGTCGTTACTGGACAGTGGATACCATCTTCGAGTAGTCACACGCCGTCTATCAAACCTCCTGTTTCCCCTCCTAGGGTTGATACCCCAAAGACGCTTGTGCAACGAGAAACGATACGACCAAACTCGGGTAGAGTACTCGAGGTGGGAGCGAGGCCATGGAGAAGATATGGAGGCAAGCATACCCTGAGGGCGCGAGCCAAGGCATACCACCCCACACCCTCTTCCCCCTTCATCCACCCTCACATCCTCATTCTTCCCTATTCCTCTCTCTCTTCCTCTCTCTTGATTCATGATTTTCTCTCCTTCTCTCCATAGCCTCAACGTCTGTGTACTCGGTACGGTAACACATCCATAGATCCGTTGCGAGTACATACAGTCCAGGCATGCATTGTATTTATGTGTATCCGTAGGAGTCTGCGGCGTCAGTCGAGTCCCGGTACCGGGTAATGGGGGGTCAGAGGTCACCGCGCCGCCAACGCTAGAGAGGAGGGAATATATACGTTATATCGAGAGGGTGGAGGACCTCTATATAGGAGCGCAACGGAGGGCTGGTGCGATATGCTTCGAAACCGTGGGAACGCGCGTGGACCCACGCGCCTAACTAACCCCCTTCCTTGCGAAACTCTGGGACCCGTTCTTCACCTTCCTATATAGTCCCATACCGCCGGTGCAGCCCTCCTCCTCCCTCACCCTCTGCCGCCGATTTCGTCGTCCACCTCCGACTTTGCAGTTTCAACCCTTTCATTACCCGCGTTTCTCCGTCTGTCTGCGCGCCTCGGCATTTTTCGGCTACGCGTATTATACCCGAGAGCACGGGGAGTCCCAGCCGTTTAAGGCCCCAAAACGCTCCGCGGCGACCGCCTCGAACAATGTTTTCTTCTCAATGTTTCGCTCTGTGATGTGGGAGGGAAGACTTCCCAGGCGGAAATTTAGGATTGATGTGTTTTGATAGGGATGAGTTAAATTAAGAGACTTCCACATGCGGATACATTTGGACTGGTGCCATTCCATGTAAATCCGAAAGTATTGATACATGACATTCTAAACTATTAATCGGGAATAGATTCCGGAATCATTGGGGCTATAGTAGGAAAATAAGGCAATTGAATATAATTTACAATGATTCCAAGTGAATCTAATTCAATCGGTATGAATTCTTATTTAAAATCTCAATCTGCAATTATCCGACTCAATCCCAAAACCGTTGGGGGTGACAACTCAAATGATCCGGAATATATCGAATGAGGAATAAAGATTGAATCAAATACAGATGAAATCAAAATAGTTGGAATGGAGTAAATCGCAAACCCGTTCCTGAATCACTTTAGACTCACTCAGAAGAAAACTTAATTGATTTCGATTGAATCCGTCGAAATTGGGATTCATTTAATTTATGTTAATATCTAACAAATCTAAACTAATCCAAAATGTATACACTATTTTGAATGTCAATCCCAAGTTTGAGGAAAGAGTCCAATGGAATTGGATTTAACCGGAGTAATCCGGAACCAAATGAATATATCTGAATTTTATTTGAATCCGCAAGTATTACCAACCAAATGATTAATCAGAAGTAGATTACAGAATCAATCCAAATACTGTAGGGAAAAGAAAGACAATTAAATCCATCGGGTCATCAACTTCATTTCACACGGATCACACGGTTTCTAATGAATCCTAATAGATTCTACTATGTAAATTCATCGAGGTAGAATGCAATTTTAAATGATCGTAATGAATCTAATTCAGCCGGCAAAGACTCCACCTGAATCCCCAAAAATTTCGGATGACATTTCAAATAAATCCATTGAAATTGGGACCATTTCGTCTAAATGTGATCCGGAATCAATCTCTCTGAACCGGATTTTGAAAACATTGCGAATTCATGTAAACACTTTTCGAACCCTTGCACTCCTGAATTCCTATCAAATTTCTGTTAAAGATTTTCCCCAAAATTATGAAGACGTCGTTTTGATCTAATCAGAGGTAAAATTAAAAAATAATGATGTTTTCTGTTTCTTGATAGAAATATTTGGCATGTTCGGATTGCTTGAAGCTTTTATGAGTTTCGTTGCCCATAGTCTTAATGCAACAGGAAACAAAATCTCTGACGTGAAAGACGAAGCGATCCCCCGCAGCTAGCGAGCGCGTGCCTCCAGGGCATGAGGAATTTCAAGGTGGGGGTATCTTGAAGTGAGTTTACACGAGGAGCAGTGAACACGTCCGAGAATACCAAGAATTCGTCTTTAATACCTGGAAAGCTTATATGGTTCTTATAGCTAAATTGCAAGATCTACACCTGATAAACGAAATCAGCAAAATAACTGCACCTCTCTGAAAAAAAAGAATTTTTATAGGAATTCCTATAACTATTTTTAATACTTCTATAGATTAATAATATCTTACATATCCCAAACTACTGATCCTAAATCTCAACTTCTAATACAATCTCAAAAGCAATCATCAATAATTATTGCATCACCCTAACTCTGATCTTCACAACATAACTCTATGACCTACCCAAAGAGCAATAGTAACCAACAAACCCCTTCATCAATTTCATTAACCTTCCTAATAGCATCCACAAATCATAATCCCCGTTTCTAGACTGAGCTATATGATCCATAACTGAAAGTTTCAAAATAACTGAGACCACAAAACCCTTTTGAATCTACTGCCCACTCGTCAGGTCGGAAACAAAATCGTTACCCGCATCTACGAGTATATACTTATGTGATGTCAAACTGGTGCGAGTCGCTGATGATTCACATAAATAGAAAAAAGTAGCGCTTCTCGTAATTGACTATGAAAGACACGCGCTCTGAGGCAATTGCCGTTGCCGTCGATGATTGGACCCACTCCTTCGACTCACGCCACTTCGAAATTGATTATTGCTCGTCCGTAATGATCCATTACGAGTTTGAGCGCGCCCAAAGCATAACGGCAGGCAAACTGACAATCACTGTCTCGAAGAACGTGAATTATGAGCCGGTAATCTATGGGTACTGAGGGCAATAGGACACATTTATCCTCCACTCAAAATCGTAAACATCACTAGTCCCATGGAAATCTGTTCGACTGTTCCCAATAGAATGAGCAATGAGCAAATCTATATTTTCGTTTATGATAAAAAGGGAGTCGGGTAATGAAGTACTTAATGTTAGAGAAGCTAACGATGAAGGATTAGAAGAGCTGAAAAGAACCTCATTAAAATTCTTCAAAAATCTTTAATGCCTTTGAAATATCTTCCAATCCTTTACAATCAATAATGTTTAGATTGAACGTATCATTGCCTCCGGTTACTAATTTTCCATGACAGTTATCTTTCCTTCACCTTGAACTCGGATTAACAATCGGAAGAAACCAGCTTCTACACAAAAAGGCGATATTAACCAGACCAATCCCCTGAAACGATTATAAACCAATCATCAAGAACCACTGCAATTACAAAGAAATCACAGCGCTCTCAATTTAATGGGTTCTGGATTGTCTCGGGTAGTCAGCCGATCAACAGGGTACTCTCGGAACTCAAAGTAGCGATTTTATATCCGCGAATCTAATAATTTCGTAGTAAAGTCGTCATTTGCGCAGACAGTGCCTCCAATTAGTTCATTACGCCGCACTGGTGCTCTTTTCATGGCAATTTCCACCGCTTGGAAGTAAAGGTGGTAGCCACAGGCAAGAAAAATTCCTTCATCATGCTCAAGTCGGCTCTGCGGATCTCAAGGTGCGTAAGAATCGTCTCTTTTATGTCCTCGCCATCGCGAGAAGGAAAATAAATCGAATCAAAGGAATGGTGATGGGGAGTGAAGATGGCGAGCGAAGAATGATGATAGGAGAGAAGATCGGACGCTCCAATTAAGTAGAGTTCCCACGGGACGGCACGAGTCGGCCAATAGAGGCTCCTCCTGCTGCGAGACTCGAAGGCTTGCCGCTTTTTCCACCAGGTGGCAGCAGCTGTTGGGATGTCCTCCGTTGGGCGGGAGAGACACATCCAGCATTCAGCTTCATCCTCATGCGATTTGCTTTGGAACCGGACCTGTGAGTCTGTGACACGGGCGACATCGGGTCGCCTGTTCGGCCGCTCGTGGGAAACAACCTGGGCTGAAGGCACTCGGTCGGTAATGATTGTCTCTACCGACCGCCGGAATCCATTTGGGAAGAGGAGAAATGGACTTCCGTGACACGGGCAATTCCCAACTCCCACAGGCACTGACCAATTTGGTGCAATGATACCGGGAGCAAAAAATTCGACGTGTTATGTCTGAGGAAGGATAGAGGAGAAGAAGGCGGGAGGACTTTAGACTACTTCTTTCATTTGAGCTTCTTGAGTTTCAGTATTATTTTTTTCAGGGTGGCCGCAGGTTAGGAGAATACCTCGAAATCATGGAAAAGTCAGGGTTTTTTTTGGTCAGGGAATATCAGAGTAAAATCAATTTAAAAATTTTAATTTGTCAAATTCTCTGTTTCGGTTATGTTTTTCATTGAAAATGCAAACTAAGAAAGAATACAGGGACATTTTTTGAATATTTAAATATCTTTCTTAAACGTATATGTTCAATGTCAAACACTTGAAGGGTCCCGGGGTATAAGAGCGTGAGTGCCAAATTTCGGAAATGCGTTTTATTGGCTTAAACCCATAAACTAATTATTTTGATCTAACACATGTCTCTGCAGAAGATTCTGGTACATCTGTTCGATTTAGATGTGGGTCAAAATCCATTTTTTGTAATTAACAAAAAAGTTATTACTTCTTTTCGCCTCTTCTTTTTACGTTTCAATAGAGCTAAGTAATATTTCGAAAGTAATTTCTTGCTGTTTTTTTAAATTATATGCGCTAAAGTCAGACAGTTTTCTATGTCTCTTGAAAAATTCGGATTTTGGCGGTACAAATAGCCCGTTTTCCAGCTCTATTTGTACCGAAAAAATCCGGCTACTTGTACCAAAATTGCACTGGCAACGGCCTTAATTCTTAAATAAAGCTTTTTCACAAACAAAATGGACGTTTCGTTATACATGCAGTATTATATTACAAGAATCTAAAGTAATTAAAAGTATTACATGTTAATCAAAAGTAATATTGAGGCAAATCTTAATTTTAATGAGTCTGCCATTGCACGAAAATCATGTACAATATATATTAATACCCAAATATATTTAAAATCCTTAATTATACCTATTATTAGACTAAAATCCATTCAAAGATTTTGGCATATGAGTGAGTGAGTTTGTTTTATTTTACTAGTAAAATGTATTCTTTATTTATTAAACCTTAAAAAATTTCCTTTCTAATTTGATTTATTATTATCAATCCCATGTAATCATTCAGTCTTTACAGCAATAATAATTTTTAATAAAAATATATAAATTAAATATTTTGGGTAATACATTTAAGCAGTTTATGAAAACTACTGATGAAAACAATTGAATAAAATGAAAAAAAATGTATCGCACATCTAATTACTTGATGTAAAATTTTGTAAAAGTGTCAGAATAACAAAAAAAATGGTATACATCAGTCTGTGAGAGATTAAATATTGCCACTTAATAATAAAACTGTTTAAAAACTATCGCATGTGCCGAAAAGTTTGAATCAAATTAATTTTAAATAATTTTATTAGGAGCTAAAGCCAAAGTCACATCAACATTCTCAAACAATTATATATAGTATCTGTAGAATTTTTTGAAATTTTCGCTACGATTTTTAACATCTGTTTAAAATACAATGAAAAAATCTACTACAAACTATAGAATTTTTTGTTATTATTCGGACACTTACAAAAATATTTGCAAGTAATCACAAATTTGTACAATATAAGTAAAAATTTTAGTTAATGGGTGATTGTACTTAAAATCTTATTTAATAGAAATTTAATTTGGAGACAGCGTGGCTGAGACAAGGTTCTTGAGTTAGCTTTTTAATTCGTTCCAATACCTCTCCTCTGCGATAGAAATGTATTTTCATAATAAAATAAAATACAATAAATTACATTAAAGCACAAATTTCAAGCATTGTCATTTTTTGTTAAAATTTCAAGTATTACTCTGAATTGTAGTAAAATCTTATAGTTCTCAGTACAATTATTTTTCTAATTTTCAGACAATTTTACTATAATTACAAATTTTTTGAAAAAATTACAATTTTCGAATTTTTTACTTTATTGCATGTATATTTATTGCCTCAAAGAATACAAGATTCTGTTTCAAGGGAAGGTCACTATTACAAAATCAATAAAATTAAGATAAATATCAAAATGAAAGAAAAGTTATAATATCGTATGTACAATAGGTTGTTAGGTCATACTGATTAAGTTCGGGCAGTGTACTATTCGAATAGAGAGAAAGCTCTAATTTTTAAACATATACTTATAAAGTTGTGTATGGAGCGAAGCATTCCAGGTTTTATATTTTACATTAAGAAGGGAAGATTGTTCTCGGTTATCATACCAATGATACGCAAGTAATGATTTCTAATGGGCGAGTAGATTGGACATTTGGTGAGGATGTGTAAAAGATCTTCATTTTCTCTTAGGTAACATAACTGGCAAATCTGTTGTGGATCGATTATAGTTTTTCCAGCTTTAGAGGTGAACTTAATTATGAACCTGGAGGAAGTTCTTAATTGAGCGAAAATGCGCTTAAAAACGAAAGGGACTTTGAATAGGAGATATTGCTGGGGCAGCGCATCATTGTGTAAAATTTTACTGTATATATAACTAAAGTTACTGTTTTTCAATCTTAACAGATCCCGCGAATGGAAAAAATCACGGTATCTATCAGCTATAGTATCGATTTGAGTTATAAGATTGGGACCATTGAGATCCATAAGATATTGTGGCTTATGCCCGCTCCCTCCAAACATCTAATAAGTTGACCTAGCCAGTTATATTTAACATTTTTTCTGTTTGCAGTTTCGGCTAGCTTTAGCATGCCAAGTTTAGGATAGAGCGAGTCTTCCATATCGGTCGCGTGTTTAATCGCTTGTCATAATTTTGGTTGTTTACGGGCTGAGTTCGTGCAATGTAATTTTTTGTTTACTTTATTGTCATTTATTATATTTTATTGTGAAAATATATTTCTCCCAAAATGGTGTATAACTTTTTTGTTAACCAAATCCACCACCAGAGTGGTAGCTTTTTTAGATTTCTCTATACTTGACGGCGCTTCATTTATATTTTCGCATAAATCTTTTTATATGAGTATCAAAATGTGATCTCTAATTCGGGGCCATCCATATAAATTAACCAACTTAACTTTTTGGTTGTTATAACTAATTCATTTGGCAGATGGAGTATTTGGTTGATTGAACAAATAAAAATGTGTTGGGTCAATCAAATATTTTGTTGTTTCAACCAAAGGAGGAGGGTCAGCATCGCCGGTTTTCGGACAAACCACCGATTAGTCTTGAAGTGTTTTATTTTATTTATTCATAACCCCCTATAAGGATTTTTCCTGAAAGTGATTTGATTCCAAGAAATAGACAGTTTTAAGTTCGTATTTTACATAGGTTTTCGCACTTTCGGTCAAATCATGCTGGGTTTCACATAGTCAATATTGCTCCCGCAAGATCGTACTTTCCCAAAAACTTCGCATATATATGCGTTACAACATATGCCAGAGTCATAATTTTCTTCGAAGTACTTAGCATTCAAAATAAGGCTTATTTTTACACTTTATTTGAACTATTAGATGTATGTTAGATGTCTGTTAGATGTTTGCTAGGTCTGTTAGATGAATAATATAAAACAACAATTAATTATAAAGCAGTTAATATTGCTCGTGCAAGATCGTACTTTCTCAAAAACTGTCTGTTAGATGACTGTTAAATGTCTGTTAGATGTCTGTTAGATGAATAACGTAAAACACGTCGAGACCAATCGGTGGTTGGCCCAAAAATCGGCCTTATTGGCCCTCCTCCTTTTCATGTATATCCAAGAAAACAGTTCTTTTAGTTCAAGAAAATTTGTTTCTGAGAACGTAACACAATTCCCCACGAATGTGGAACATTGAGGCCCCTGCCTTACGTAACGTTTTTTCTGACTTTTCCGATAGTTTTTGGCCAATGTTTAACTCAAAGTTAGATCCCCCACCCCCACGTGTTCCGTAATTTATGGAGGCTCCTAAAGTCAACTTACTTAAAAAAATTATAAACATCTCAATATCCCTTATTCATAATTTTTTTATGAAATCAAAGTAGAAACTAGAAACTTTGGTTTTTTCTGTATATTATGTTTTCAATGGAAGGGAATAGTGAAGTATATATTTTTCAAGGAGTTGATGAGCCAGTCTGTGCCCATTGTCCAATGCCCGCATGTGAGCCAATATGTGCCAATCTGCAAGAGTTTGATTTATTTTTTGAAAAAATCTGTGTGGCGCCAACTGGCTCCTGATTTAACCGTGAATTAACCACATTTAAGGTAGAGGACGACGATGGCTCTTCTTTCCCGCGTCCTTAGATTTGAGTTTAAACTATACTACTAACTAATAGCAGCCTAGAGTGTGTCTACAATGTGAACAGAGCTCGCAGACGTTTACCTAATTGCTGGGCACAAAAAACCGCGCACCGCCCTAACCACAGGCTATGGGCCCGCGGCCCTTAACTTTACTTCGTAGGTATGTACCTACTGCCCAACCTATACCAAGAAAACGCAGTTATTTAGTGCCACAGACCTTGTGTGTTTACGCCTCGCCGATTCGCCACCTTGAGAACCTTGCCTTGCCTTGGAAGTGTGATCGATCGGAAACAAGCTCTGGAATAACATACGTCTATACGCGTCGCGTCTCCTGACCTGGGATGATTAAAATTTTAGAAGGGACACGGGATCAGGTAGGAATGATTTGATTCAATCTGAAAGGGGATCATGTCAAATTTGGACGAATTTTGTCTTGAGGAAGAACCAGAGGATCGGATAGACGTTATTGATCTTGATGATAAGAGCGGAAATGTCCATCAGTGGATTTAAAATGCTGGGAAACTTTTTGGATACAAATCAGCTAAATAAAAGGAATTTCGATTTCAGGAAACTTACAGTGAGAGAAAAGTATAATGATCCAAATGATTATGATGCACTATTGTATGTACCAAAATCAGAATACAAAAATGCTTACAGATCAAAATTATATTTGCAACTATTAGCAGGCCCAACTACTGGGGTATATAAAATATGCCGCTGCGACTTTATTCGTTGGCCTAACACTTTTGCTTGGTAGTGTTGCTATACGCACATTGTAATTTAAACAAACTTAATAGTAACACCAACAAACAAAATATTTGTGCTAACCCGTAAAGTAGCAGCGTCATACTTTACAAACCCAAGTAGTCGGGCCTATTACCTATTTTTTCAGAGTTCCATGGACCAACATGTTTCAGGATTGTAAAAAATTGGTTTCAATTTAGACTTTTATGCAAGATATGCTGATGATTTTGTACTTTGTGTACATACAAATCTGATACTCTCTAATATACATTTAACAGTATATATCCAAGATTACAATTTACTGTTGAAACTGAAATTGAAGGGAGATTAAATTAACTAGATATTACTTTAATAAAAGCTGATGAAGACTATATTATCATAGATTGGCATAGAAAACCGATTTTCGTTCGGGAAGAACACTTAGTTTTCTTTCTAATCATTCTATTTAGAACAAAATAGGAGACATAAAGAATTTGATTGTTATAGAGCTCTTAAATTGTCGCATACAGTTTTTCATGAAAAAATATTGAATTCTTTAAAAAAATTAATTTCCTCAGCCATTAGCCGTTTTATTTAATTGCAAAACATGTGTTAATCATATTTAAAAAATAACAATCAGAACAAAAATAATATTTAGGATCATAATAGTTGTAATACCGTAGTTTTACCTTACTTGAAATAATTTCGAAGACTTTGACATCAATGTCAAGGAAATTAAGTTTACACACGATAATATGGAGTTTTGCTCTAAAGCTAAAGTAATATGATTGTAAAATTGGGAAAACATACATATGAGAAAGATACAAGGTGTAATTTACAAATTTGAATGTATAGATTATATGACGCAGTTTATGGGGTTATAAATTGAAAAAATTAATTCTGATAGTAGTATAGTATAGCAGTAGTAGAATAGTAGTGGTAGTAGTATGATAGTTTTCCTATATAAATAATCCCGAATGAGGAAGTCTAAATTGGCTTCGAAAGATGTTGATCCCTAGAACACTGAAAAAAACTAGGTAGTAGGCCCAACTACTTGGGTTTGCAAAATAATCTGCTGCTACTTTATTGTTTAACACAACTATTTTGCTCGTTGGTGTTACTACAATAGGTTTCTGGAAATGACCACGTGGGTAGTAACAGTAGTTGGGTCAACTACCCATTTTTTCAGTGTAGTATAAAAAAGACGGAGAAAGATTGAAGAAAGAGTAAAAGGTTGGTTTTGGTTGACTCTTTCCTTTTTCTCCCTCTTTTTTATTTTGATACCAATAAGTTACATAGTTGTCTCTAATAAACCGGGAAGGAAGGAGCTAGTTGGAAATCTAATTTTAATTTGTGAGTTTTTTGCGTTCTAATTTTGGTACATTAAATGGTTCAGATATCTATGCTATGTTTAAATATTGCTTAAAGGCTGTTTTAACCCAAGAACAACAACGTGAATTTTCAGAACACTAGTATCAACGTCGGGTGGGATCCAACCCAAATTAATATTTCCTGTTATTTGTGATGAATTTACAATTCTGTAGGGGAAAGATGGTTGGTCAACCATTTCAGAGTAATAAAGCATTGCTTTTCAATGAAAATCTTTATTACAAATAATGCTTGGTAACAAATAATACTAGAAACAAATCTCTTTATGAACGAACAAAATCAAATACAAAACTTGTCTAAGAAAGAACTCTTCGAAATCAAAATCAAATAGGTATAAAAAAACTTTCCTTCTGTGGGGAAAACATTTTTATGAACAAAGTAGATGTTTCTGAATCATTCTGAAAGATCTGAACGATCCTCAGCATTTAGGCAGCCATAACAAATCACAGCCAAATCGCACAGCCATAGCAAAGGCAACATGACTGTATTTGAGGGTACTGGGAAGGAGAAGGTGATAAGAAATATTCACGCATACGCAGCTTCAAGTAATCAGAGCTTGGGTGTGATTCCACCCATACGTTGCTGTTCTTGGGCTAAACCGTAATTTAAAAT
>CAKNWU010212095.1:799-16653 GCA_932072015.1 Andricus quercustozae | reverse complement strand
TTATATATATATATATTAAATATTTTAAATAATCGAATTAGTATTTTTTTACTAATCTTTAATGATCTAATTTTCGCGGAACAAATTTTTAGAATTTCACTAATTATTAGTTAAGGTTTGAAATTTTTATTTCAGGGAGGCAATAAATTCAAGGCTAATCATTTTTCAAAAATTTACCTTTTTTATTTTGAAATTCAACTATTTGGACGAAAATTTATCTGTTTTATTTGGAAATTCAAGTATTTGTTGAAAATTGAATTACTTGATTGAAAATTACACTCTTTTGTTGAAAATAAATAAATTTTTTTTTGAATATTCGATTTTTTTAATTAAATTTTTCAACTAAAAATTTTTGTACTTTGTCGATATTTTTTTTTTTTTTTTTTTTAATCTTAGTTGAAAAATCATCTCTTCCACGGTTGAGAATTCAACTATTGCAGTTGAACATTCACCATTCTAGGTTAAAATTCATTCCTTTGATTTAAAATTGAACTATTTTTTAATAGAAAATTTACTCAGTTAGTTGAAAAATTTATCTTTTTTATTTAAAAATTCAAGTGCTTGGTCAACAATTCTTCTTTTTTGGTAGAAAATTAATGATTTTTGTTGAAAATTCAATTAATTGATTTCAACTTGAATTCGTTTGCTAAAAATTCATTTTCTTTTTGAGAGTCGATTTTTTTTAATTTATTTTTTTAACTAAGAATTTAAGTAATTTGTTGAAAATTCCTTTTTTTTTGTTACAAATTAATTTTTTTAATTGATAACTTAAGCAATTTAATTGAGTATTCCACAATTTTAGTTAAAAATGTATTCATCTCTTCCGTGGTTGAAAATTAACCATTCCAGTTGAAGATTCATCATTTTAGTTTAAAATTCATCACTTTGGTTGAAACTTTAACTACTTTGATGAAAATTAGTTTTTTGTTGTAAAATTAATTTTTTAAACTGGAGATTTAACCATTCCATTTTCGATTGATTTTTTTTTAAGTTTACCTAGTTGGTTAAAAATTTATCTTTTTTATTTAAAAATTCGAGTATTTTCGTGAAAAGTATTGCTTCACTGTGAAAAAAAGGTCCTTGAAAAAATTAATTTTTTTGTCCTGGAAAACCCGGAAAAGTCCTTAAATTTTTGTGCAAAGAAACGCTAGACACCCTGATTCAAGCTAATATATTTTTGAAAAGCTTGCTAAATAATTTAAATTTTTTATGTCAAACTTTCAGAAGGCTTTATTTCAAAAATAGAAACAGACCAGGTTACGTCAACAATTTCTTAATATCGCTTTCATTTTGTTTCAATAGAATTAAGAATGTTACACCATCGCGTCGTTTTATTAAAAATTTTCAGTTTTGCGAAGGTGGTTTATAGCCTCGTATACGAATGGCGATTTCCCGTCGATAAGTATAGAATACTCCGGCATATACGTATCTGCGTGGATATACGTATTACGATTGTAGGTTATTTTTTTTCTATGGGCGCCAGCCACGCCCGTTATCACACAAAAAAAATCTAAAAGAAAGAAAACTAAAGGACATCGAACCTCAAAGATGGTTATTGAAATCATAACGGCAGTAATACGTATTACCTAGGCAGAAAAAACTCAGGTATTTTTTTTTATTCGCCCAATTAAAAATTAAAGGCTTTCACATGGTTATGGCTTTCCCGACAGATTATACGCAACAAAACCAGAGCACGTCGAAATTAACCAACTAAACTTATAAGAAAGGCTAAAAAGAGACGCTATCGCGACCAAGTTATCAAGGCTCGAAGTCCCGAACATGTGGCCATTATTTTATATCGGAGCGAACACGCGAAATAACTCTACCGCGAAACTCTGCGCAACTAAACATACCGAAAAACGCGAACTGACTCGACTCAAAATTTAGGAGTTGCACAATACCGCAAATAACAGAGAGCTCAAGAAAGAGCAACCCAGGCAATGGTAAGGTCTGAGTAAAATCCAGAGGATTTGAACTCGGAATCCGACATTTCGTCGCTTGCCGAAGATATAAAATAAGTTTACCTCTGAGATTTGTCTTCCTTGGTGAAGATACAAATTACTATAAGTCCGATTTAACAAATAGCCGAAGAAAAAAAAGAGTGAATCCAAATGGTAGTAAAAATCGTACGATCAAAAATCAGTGGAGGAATATATAGGACTTTAATGTATTTTTCTTGCGTGGCACGTGTTGTCAATCGGAGACCAAAAACGAAAGTGACAGATTTCATGCGATGCACCAAGACCGTGAACTCGAAGGTTGTTACCATGAAGGCGCGTTCACATAGATCAAGTCACTGCGCAACTACCGGGGAAGCTATGAACTAAAATGATCATTGACTACGGTATAACTGATTTCAGTGACAATTCGCGTAATATATAACATAAATCTAATATGTATAATTAAGACTACGATATTATACACTAAATCCTAAAGCTTACATCAGAGATCGACGTTTACCGAGTCTCAAACTACAGCGCGTCTAGTGGCGGTACTGTGAACTAAACTGTTACTAACTGAAACTAAGAACTATTTTGCTTCGCAACAACTACCTAGGCACCATTAAATTCTCGTATCCTTATAAATCTAAGTCTAAATCCATCATAGGGTTTAAAATTTAGGGAGTCTTGAAGTGTTTCTAAACTTCTCGAGCTACACAAATTAGGGCGGCAAATTCAAACTTACGATGAGATTAAATTTGAAGTATCAACAAAACATTTCGTGGTATCTTCTGTCCTTCACAACACATTACTGACCAAATATATATAAAAAAATCACAAACAAATAATTAGCAACAGGTGATTTTACTAAATTCTTAACTAAATAATATTTTGATTTAGCTCAAAGAATTGAACAAATAAAAGGATCGATTTGCACCTAAAACTCTTGCTCGAGAAGATTTAGACTCGTTCTGAACGTGTTCGTTCCGCTAAATGTGACAATAGACCTAGCCTCGACTAGACGGGAGCGCCACATGTCCTGTTGACATGTCCTGTTGACATGTGTGTGCATTTAGGGAAAGTTTTAAATTTGTGTGCAAATCCATTTTACATTTATAATATGAAAAAGTTTCTATATCATAAAAAAAAACGTTTCAGATAATTTAAAGAGATTCTCAAATTTATTTTGCAAGTATGATATTCTTAGCGATAGGAAATGAAAATTTACATCTTTTTTCACAGATAATTTCAATAAATAGTTAGGAAAAAAGATTGACACAACTGTTTATTTAAGTGTAGTTTTCAACATATTTTTTATTATTTATTCCGTTTCAGGCAAAAGTCGTATGTTTCATTTAATATAAATTTACAAAAACTCATTCTGTTCCTTGAACGATTCTTTAAGATTATATTGGTCACGTTTTTATGAAAATTATTTTATTCAGAATTGAGACGTGCAATTATTTTTGGTCGGAGAGTAATTTTGAACTTGATTGCATACTCAGTCCACGTTTTGAGAACTTGAGAATCTGAAAAACAGGTTTTCGCGAATTTGACTGTGTGTGTGTGTCTGTAGATTTTTCGTGTGTCAGCATGAAAACGAAAATGAACATTTTAAGCCAAACGACACACGACATGAAAAAAGTCAAGAGGACAAAAACGTCACTTTTTAAACACCCTACAAGATTGACATAATAACTTTTTGAATTTTCCTTAAAAATTGCAAATTGGAATCTTGATCGCATAAAAAAGTAATGAAAAGTAAAAAATTCCATTTTGCGGTCAAACTATACAAGATACAAAAAAAAATTATTGAGAAAAATTGTGCATTCAAAAAAGATCTAAAAATTTGTTGGTGATCACTTTTTGATAGGACCCGCAGTTCTTATTTTATTCGTAAAAATCAAATTGAAAAAAAAGAATTAAATTTTTGGACGAACGACACAAGCCATCAAAAAAATAATAGACAAAAGTTGCTCATCCAAAAAGGAGCTACAAATTTGTCATGTATAATTGTTTGATAATACGCGTAGTTTTAATTTTAACCGTAAAAAATAGTATTAAAAATTAAAATTAAATTTGTGGAAAAACCACATAAGAGACATCGTAAAAATGAGAAGACAAAAGTTGTTCGAACAAGAAAGATTTACAAATTTGTTATAAACTTTTCTTATAAAAATACATTTAAAATAAAAAAATATTACTTTTTGGAAAAACGACACAAGCTACAATAACATTTTATTTAACAAAATTTTTCGCCTAAATTATAGCTGCAAATTTTCTTAGAACCACTTTACGCTAGGATACGTATTTTTGGTTCAAATTATAAAAAATAGCATTGAAAATATACAAACTAAATTGATGGAAAAAAGACACAAGCTGCAATAAAATATATATTAACAAAATTGTTGAGACCACTTTTTTTCAAGTAATATACATTCTATGTGCGGATATTTGTAGTACTCAAAAAGACGATCAATTCATCTTTATGACTGTTTTCTATAAAAAAAGTTACCAGAGTTGTAGCATTTGCAAAATTAAAAAAAAAAACGAAAATGAACGTTTTAAACCAAAGAACGCACGATATGAAAAGAAGTCAGGAAAAGAAAAACTTTACTTTTTGAACGCCCGACAAGATTTTAATAACAACTTTTTGAATTTTTTCGAAAAATCGAAAATATAAATTTTGATCGCTCAATAAAATAAAAAATTCCATTTTGCGGTAAAAATATGCAAGATACGATAAAAGATTAAACGATAAAAATTATGCAAACAAAAAAGATCTACAAATTTGTGTGGATTCACTTTTTGATAGGACGCGTAGTTTTTGTTTCATTCGTAACAAACAACATTAAAAATATATAAAAAAATTTAATCTGTAGACAAATGACATAAGCTACGAAAAAAACAGTTAGACAAAAGTTATGTACACATAAGTTACTAATAATTTTTTGATAGGATGCGCAGTTTCTGTTTTAATCTTGAAAAGTAAAATAAACAATAAAAAATTAAATTTTTGGAAAAACGACGGATGATACAATAACTTTTTACTTCACAAAACTTTTCGCCTAAATTGCATATACAAATTTTGTTTGAATAACTTTACGATAGGATGCGTATTTTTGGTTCAAATCGTAAAAATAACGTTGAAAATGAACAAATTAAATTTATGGATAAACGACTCAAGTTGCAATAAAATGTTTAATAACAAAATTGTTTTTTTTATAGAATTCGCACTTTTTTCAATTTTCAATTTATTCGGACCAGAATAATTAACTAAACTTCACAAGTAAAAATATGCAGAAACACGTCATCCTGTTGTATTGGGAAAAACAAGAAACGATCTACAGTATCCTCATTTATAGTGACGTTTCCGTTACAAATCCGAGCCGACGTAGATTTTTTCTCGTTCCTCCAAAAATTATTAGAGCAAATAGTCGGTACAATTTAACATCAGGAATGGATTAATTACACTGGCCGACAAAATAACATCAATATTCTAAATTAATACATTTCTATTGTATTGTTACAGAATTAAGTTCACAATCGAGTAGAAACGAAAGAAGCTCTGGACGCAGAGATTCTAGGAGAGGACAAAGTTCAAGTGGAGAACGTAATGTAAACGATGAAAGTTCTCAAGGCGAACCACGTACTAGGATTAGATTAAGGTTATGGGGAAGTAATAGCAACCAAGAGAGATTGGATTTTGGATATCCGATTGCTACAGGACCTGTTCGAAGACCTGATGAAGATCTTTTACAAGGTGGAACTGGTGAGATCACAGAAGGTTTTACAAATCCATATAGGCTTCCTGATGGAACATATATTCGACGTCCACAAGAGTACATACAAACACTCTCCCTTTCTGAGGGTCGACTAGTAATCATAGGTACTTTCATCTATGGAGCATACAGTCCACGTGGTATTATGCCAGCCTCGGTCATAGAATATGGAATCCCTTATCTTGCTGTTCTAACTCCATATATATATACTAACGGTGAAAGACGGTACGCGTATACGGTCATTAGCGCAGATCAGTGGATACAAACGATCTTTGACTATCTTATTCGTATAAACGTAAGTACACTGTCCCATATATCAATTTTTTCCTCACAGTGATAGCGTAATACGACACACGCGTGCTGATCATCGTCACGGCGTTGCCCAAAGACCGAGCCATTTGTATCGTCAATTGAGACGCATAACGCTCGCATGTCATGAGAGCAGGCGCGGATCTAGAAAATACACCTAAGGGGTGGAAGCGTCGGAAAATTTTATACACAGAGGGGGCCATCCATAAAGTACGTTACTAATTCAAGGTGGGGGGGGAGGTACTAAGGTTGTGGCGAAGGTGGTGGGGGGACAGTTGAATTGACGTTACAAAATAACGTTTAGTACGTTTTCCCGGTGATAAATTTTAACGAGGTTTGCGAAGTTTGCTTAAATGCGTACTGAAGTAATAGAAAAGAATTGAAAAATGCAATTATTTTCTCAAGGAGTAATATTTTTGAGAAAAAGTCGACTATGTAGTTAAATGTTCAACTACAATCAACTTTCTTTTATTCTACAGTTCGGTTATTCTACACGAAATAAAATATCCTAAATGTCAGGAGAGTCATACTCTAACCTCAAATTTCGGACAGTTGCTTGTATTTCGTGAAACTGAAACGTCTTCAACCGATAAAAGGACGAAGATACAGAATTGCGCAAATGCATTCTACACTTGAAAAGATTACTCTTCAGACCTTTATAACTTACCTTCAGGTTTCGGAGATTTTCTCCAAAAAGTCGTATGCAGTTGCCGTACTATGTACGAACCTTCCTGACTGTTGACATTTCCAACTATCGACCTCATGCCACGAAACTCACTATTCCGCGAAATATTTGCGTCGTTTTTTGATTCTATATTTTGTTTGATTTTTAGTTGGCAAATTGTGGTACGGCAACAAAAACACTAACGCTAACAAAGACTAATGGACCGTGACTTTTTCAAGTACGAAATAAGCCGGATATCCACTCGCATGAACCGTTTCCATAATATTACGTAATATATGTACTCGACAGAGTACTCACGCACTCGGCCCTTCCGAGGCGAGAGTCGCCACCGTCTCTCGCCCTACGTGCTGAGAAAACTGTCAGAAACTTCGTGGGCCAGCAGTTCTAGGAATGTTGAGTTTATTTATTTGTATTATTATTGATTTCAAATCTCCCGCGCTTTTCAGTTGAAAAAGTTACATCAATTCGACTCATCGATATAAGAACGGGGCAGTCAATGAGCGTAGTTGATAAAAATAGACTGCCGAATCGCGGTAGAGGTGGGGGCCCCTCCAGTCTTAGAATAACCGAAATCAAACGTTTCAAGGCCAGTAGAATAAAAGAAAGTTCACTGTACTTTGTCAAAAACTTACTTTTTTAGTTGAAGATTCATCTCTGATTGAAAATTTAACTATTTTGTAGAAAATTTGTTTCCTTTATGGTTGAAAATTTATTTTCTAGTTAAAAATGCAACTATTTTATTTCGTTGGGAATTCAACAAATTATTTAATCCATGAAAATCATTTGGAATCTCTTGAAAACTATTAAAATTTTCAGAATACACTTTAGATCTTTAAAATAGTTATAAATCTGTAGAAATAATTTGAAAATAAGATCAAAATTATTCCCTAAAGTTATCTAGGAATCCTGTTAGATCCCTAAAAAATAGTGAGATCCCCTAAAATCTTAGATTTATTTATTTATTTTTCATGAATCTTTCCAATATTTTAACATTATTTTTATGGAGTGATTCTTTTATACTGAATTTTTATGACGATTTTTATAAAATGGTAAACAAAGTATAAGAAATCTATTATAGAAGAATAATTGTAGGCCTATACTGAATTTTTCTAATATTTTTTCGTAAGGACCCGCTTAATAATGTGTTCACTTGAGATGGACTTCGTTGGACTTGAATTCTACTCTAAGACTATGTCTAGCTCCCATTCGGGGTCTAGATTAGTATATCGTGGATGAAAGTCTTAGATTTATGATTAGAATTCGCGACGGGGGTTCATTCCAAGTCAATTTGAACTTGCCTTAAGAAAAGAAGTTTTATTCTAACTCTTGATAAATATACCGAATTTCTCTTAAACAAAATGACATTATAAATGCATGTTTTAGTTCTTTAGAGATTAGAGATTAGGTTTTGAAATTCCCAGGGTTAAACTTACAACTGTTTCCGATTGTAAAATGTAATGTTCATTATACTTAGAACCTTTGTGTCTTAGAAACTATAAAGAACTAAAATTTTCATAAAAAGATTATAATTGTAATTCCTTATAAGTATCTTGAGATATTTTGGAGATACGAAAAGATGGTAAACATATTCATTGATGCATAAAAAGTTTATACCATAAATATAAATGATATAAACAATGTGTAAAATTGAAATCAGATTAATAATATTGTCGGTGGCCTTATGATCCTTTTAGGATAATGTTGCCCATGCCTTGAGTTCGACTTTAAGTTGAAAAATAAAGTCTCGCTCGCGGCCAGGTTCAAGACTCTAAAAAACGTTTTGAACATGTCTTGGCTATAACTTGATTGGGGGTAACTGAAGACTAAGACAAGTTAAATTATTTTTTTAAGGGATGGCGGGAGCC
This sequence comes from Andricus quercustozae, assembly GCA_932072015.1. Taxonomy (NCBI): domain Eukaryota; kingdom Metazoa; phylum Arthropoda; class Insecta; order Hymenoptera; family Cynipidae; genus Andricus; species Andricus quercustozae. The sequence goes on along the minus strand of CAKNWU010212095.1, from coordinate 8,072 downwards.
AAACTGCTTTTACAAAAGTACCTTTGTTATACTGTAGTTAGCAGAAAAAGTAACTACTTTAAATGAACTAGTTATTTCTCGTCACTGCAGATAGCCCGCCAATGGTCTCATTTTAATACCACTCGATACTGTTTTTCTGCGTCTTGTTATAATACCTTGAATAAGCGCTAAAATAATATTATTTTTTTTACAGAAATTCCACCGATTTGAGGCTGCTGCAAACTGTCTAAAGGGGTTCCTTGAAGCTTCACGACGGTTTGCACAGTGGCGGGCAATCGAGTATAGATATCAGCTGCAAAATATGAATACTCAAAATAGACTTACAAGCACCTCTGGAAGTGAGCATCAAAGCAGCTCTGGAAGTGACAATCAAAGCGCCGTTGGAAGTGAGAATCAAAGCGCCTTTGGAAGTGAGCATCAAATCGACTATGGAAGTGAGAATCCAAGCGCGGTTGCAAGTGGGTATCATAACTTCTTTGGAAGTGAGCATCATGGCGCCTATGCAACTGACCTAAGCGCCTATGGAATTGAGAATCAAAGCGACGTTGGAAGTGTGTCTCATAACGCCTTTGGAAGTGTGAATCGCGCCTTCACTGGAAATGACACTCCACCGCATCTGCAAAATCTATTCGAGAGACCAGTGGATAATCGGCGCAGAGGAATCGACGACTTAACCGTTCGTGTGGGTGCTGTTAGGATGTATGATGAACCTCCGTCATCAGGGTCTAGCACATCAAGAGCTCGTTTGCCCTCGCTTAGAAATGCCTTGGGATCCGTTGTGTCTCGTTTGGCTAAAAGAAATAACAGAAATTAATGTTACGCTATGCTATATATTTGTTAATTATATGCACTGTTAGAAATATGTTGAAAATTCAACCACTTTTCAACCACTTTTGTGGTTGAAATCTCGTTCATCCACGGAGTTGAAATAAAATTCAACCAAATGTAGTTGAAAATTCAATAAGACGTTTGCGCATACACAATGCACACTCATACTTCTGTCCAGGCCAGACCCCAACGAGACAAAGTCCCACGAGGAGATATTTCGTACGTTTGTATTAATAAAGGAGATATAATATTCAGGAAAAGAAGAAAACAAAAGGTACGTTGGATTAATATTATCATAATGGGAAAATTTCATTCAGACTATTGGCACTAACTGCTGTATATTTTTTTAGGTTATGTTTACAAAAACGAGTGTTGAAAAGTGTGATTGGACGCGCAACTCATTCTGATAATATAATTCCAACAGACCTTTTGTTTTTCTTCTTTAAAGCTGCTTATTTTCCTGAATATTATATGCACTTTGTTAATCTCATGGATGACACGACACAAACGTACGAAATAACCCACTGATTCCTTATCAGAATTCCTTCGGTACAGTTAGTAAATTTCAAAGCACAGTATTTTTCATAAATCTTCATGGGTTTTCTTTAAGATTTTTGAAAAATTATAATTGCCTTGAAATTCACTAATTGTGCCGAAAATTTTTTTTTCTCGTTACTGAAATTTCAATTACATGTGGTTGAAATTTCAACTGCATGGTTGAAATTTCAATTACATGTGTGGTTGATATTTCATTTACAAGTGGTTGAAATTTCAACCACAGTAATTGTATAAAACTTCAACCACATGTGGTTGAAAATTCAACCAGATATTTATAACAGGGTGCGGTGTTGCGTGTAGATTGATAGCATGTATGTTGATTACAAATATCGTCAGAAAATGTACTACGTACAGTTAAAAAGCATTTTTTTTGCCCATCGTAATGAATACCACGGATATACTTTGATGTTACAGTATCAGCTCGGGCATGGTTGATATTTATCCTGAAAAAGACAGCAGGAGATAGAGGAAAGTGCATTTTGTCACCTTAAGATCATGTTTTTCCTAAAGAACTTTTAAAACATACCAAACGAATGTTTTTAAGGTGAGAGGTCAGCAAAGTAATAGAATTATTTACCTAGGCACTATATTTTCAATTTATGTGAACTTACGTTATACTTGCTAAGCACGAATAATAAATATGAATCCCGGTTCAATTCAAGTGTATAATGATCAACTAAATTAATGTCAGGGAACTGAAATAAATTAACAATTGTTGAAAAGTTTAATGATTTATGTGAACAAAAATTTGATAAAATTTTCTTGAAAAACTTTTAAAAATAAGTTTTGAATGAAGAAGCTGAAAATGTCCCTGCAGCTTCTTAGAACATTTTTTATCATAATGCTATTTTGTAATCAATCAGCTGCACGGGCACATTCCATTTTTCATTTTCAATTCTATGTTTTTAAGATTAAAGTAAAAACTATGTGTCTTATTAAAAAATGGCATTAAGAAAATTTGTATTTTTTTTTAGATGAGTAATTTTTCTGAACGATATTATTTCGTGTCTGGCATAGTTTGGTTGTATAATACTTTAATCTACTAATCGGTAAAAAAAATTTATTTTTAAGATTTTTCAGAAAAAGCGAGAACTTACCGTGACAAAGTGTGCTTTCCACTAACTTTTGCTCCGTTTTCAGGATATCGCCATTTTCTTATCTATTCTGTATAATGTGTATAAGAAATGCATGCTGTATGAAGTAATTCATTAACGTGAATAAGAAATAAGAATTAAGAATAGAAATAAGAATTAGGTTTATTGTACGAACCAGAGTCGGATCGAAGGGGAGTTGTAGAAGAGTGGTAGAAGAGTTGGAGGCGAGCCGCAGACGAGCTGGAAACTATCCGAAGATGAGCCGATGGCAAAACTTCACAAGAGATGCAACTGCCTAATTTAAGCACACCTTTTTATCCTGACCTGGCCTGAACACTTTATCATAAGTCTCGTTAGGTCTCCATCAAAGCCACAACAACGTCACATTGATAATTATGAGAATCTCTTAGTCACGTGACACCAACTTGAATAAGTGTTTTCCCGCCTGCAATTTTTAATAATTTTTTTCTGTTGAACGACTCAAGAGAAAAAAAATTAGAATATACATTGAGTTTAGATTAAAATTATGTATTAAAAAATTTTATTTTTCGAGAGCACATGTGCGGTACTTTCCGGAAATATTACTATTAAAAGGAATCTACAGATCCAAAGGTCTAAATTCTAAAGACTTGAAGGGCTGTCCTTATTGTCCTTAGGTACATTAGTTATATATATATGTTACAGGCAAAGTATATAATCCGGCATTATATATAATCCCTAGGCATTATATATAATGCCCAGAAGAGATCAGGCAAAGTCTGTAATAAATATTCTCCATTTGAGCTGTGTTTCCTTTTTTTAACCCTTCATTACTTTGGTGATTTTAAACATATTAAGATGTTTTTTATTTATGATTCATAATAAGATGTAGTTGAAAAACTATATTTGTTGAAAACAGAAATTTAATAATTTTTGGGATTTTTTAGAAACAAATATTCAAACTCATATTTTGAAAAAAAAATCCGCTATTGATTTTCTTTAAAAAAAATTTTAAAGATAGTTTACGATGTGCTCTAAAAGCCTGGTAAAAGTGAAAATAGGATCTTCCTTAGTTTTCGAGAAATAATTAAAAATGCATTGGAATTTTTTTTGTCAATTTTCATTTGTTTAAATACGAATCAAAACTTATTTCAATCCAATAAGTGAAAAATTGCGTTTTGCGAGTTTTTGGCTCTTATTATTTATATTGCATAAAATACTACTTTTTAGTATTAATTAGATGTTTATATACATTAATTAAGCAATTAATTATAGTTTTTAGGAAATTTCACTTAGAATTGAGTTCGGAAGTAGAAGTTTTTCCGAATTTTTAACTTATTTTCAACGTTTCGATTAGAGTGAGGTAATAATTAATTTGAGTTCACAAAAATATTTGTTTAAATAATTTAGTATTATTTTGAATAAGATTACTTTGAATAATGCTAGAAAGTTGTGGTTTTTGATGAAATATTCAACATTTTTTCCACATTTCAATTAGTGTGAGGTAATAGTGGATACAATTTAACAGATCTAATGTTTTTTAACAAATTTGTATTGTTTATAACTATCTTCTCCTTTTGTTATGCTACATAGTTGCGGGTTTTTTCTGAAATTTTTAACTTATAGTCCACTTTGTACATAGAGTGAGGTAATAATTAATGCAAATGTGAAAAGTGAACAAAAAGTTCAACATTTCAGAAAAAAACCGCAACTAACAGGCTGTAATAAAAAATATAGTTATAAATAATAACTATTTATTTAAACACTTATGTTTGCTAAATTGCATCCATTATTACCTAACACTAATTGAAAAGTGGATAAGAAGTGGAAAATTATAGAAACAACTGCGACTTTCTAGCATTATTCTAAGAGAATATTGTGATAAATAATAATAAATTGTTTAGACAATTATTTATGTTCAATTTAATTCATCATTGATTCGCTTTAACTGAACAGTTAATAATAAGTTGAAAAATTTGGAAAAAACCGCAACTTTATAACTCAAGACTGAAAGAAAATTGCTAAAAACAATAATAAACTGTTTGAATAATTTATATAAACATCTAATTATCAATAAAAAGTAGCATTATTAATCATTTGTATTAAAAAAAAAATCTCCAATAAAATCCGAATTAGCGCCAAAAACTCGCAAAACTAAATTGTTTACTTACAAGGTTTTTTTGGGAAACCTTCAAAACATACTTATGGGGGTGACATTTAAAAAATAAGTTTTTGTTCGTATTTAATAGCTAATTTTAATGAAAAATGTTGCTTTTTAACTTGATTTATCTAATATTAACGATTCTGAATCAAATTTACAGAAATGTATATTTTCTTATGGGAAATCCGTGTTAAACTTCATGATTTGACATGGAATTGCTCATTTCACAAATTGCCCGGGCATTGTAAGTAATGTCAGAACTAACTCAGGTAATGAATACATATTATTCTAATGACAATTTAGTTAAATTCAAATTTACAATTTAAGCTAAATTATTTCCAAATTGGCATGTAATTAAAATAGAAGCTCTCATACAAATTTGCCGACAGTCTCCGCCCACACAGTAAAAAAAATTGTTCAAAATGATACCGAAATCAACATCATTTTGATATGCAACAAAAATGATACCAAAATTAAGTGCATTTTGATCGTTCATAATAATGATCGACTTTTCAGATCACAATGATCTGATTCGGGATCATGTATCAAATCAAAACAAGATGGCCGCCGTTCTGGGAGTTCTGAAGCTCATATGCGAGCTTTTTATGGTTTCTGATCGATCAGTCTATTTGAAAAGTATAAATATGAACAAAATCTGATATCAGAATATATCAGCTGTTAAGTGTAGTTGCCACTTGCATGCGGTTAGATACAAGTTTTAGGTTATGTCGTTATGACATCGGCACCAAATATTGTCGGCCATTTTGTTCAGTCTGAAAAATGACACTAAAAGCAGATCAAAATGATCCGAATAGACAGATTATTATGATCTCAAAAGTGAAATGATCGTTGGAGCAAAATGATCTGCAACAAAAATGATCCTTTTTTTTTAGTGTGCACTTTGACGAGACGTACGTACAGGTATAAATTTGGACCATCCTACTCTTGCAATGATTCAAGACGCTTTTTTTTTAATGCGAAAATCTTTGAAGAATGGCACTTTTGAAAATTAAAAAAAAATCAATTTTGTTGTTAAATAAAAAAAGTGTTTGAGTGTAAAAAACAAAGTTCAGTGTGAATTAAGCAAAATGTCATTCCAGTATGCCATATTTTTAATAAATAGCGAGTAAACGTGTGTTGAATTCTATATGTTTTCGTCAATTTATCATGCTCTTCTTTAACTGTATCATTATATTCAAAATCAAGTTTATATACTTTACCTATCTCGTGCCAGGCATTTTAATATAATGCCTAGGGATTGTATGAAATGCCTAGGCAATGTATATAATATGCATTCGATTAAATACTTTGCCCGAAAGACCAAGCAAATACAAAAAAACAAAAAGGGCTCGGGAGTCATAGGGTTTTTCCATGTATAAGAAATATCCCCAAATGCAACCCGTAATGCACCCGAGTTTGGAAAAAGATATTTGCGCAAGAGCCATTTTTGAATTCTCGCATTTGATTGGTCGACCGCCATGATGAATTGACATAGGTGCAGTGATACGGTGGACCAAGTTGCAAATGAAATTTGAAGTCCCGTATTTGATGTTGTTTATTGTTAAACAAATAAAAAAAAAACCAATAAGAGGATAATTAAATTTCTCAAATGCTGCGGAGGTATGAAATAAGAATTTAATTAACTCATTTAGAGCCGATCTCGTACATTTTCACGATGACAAGTATCTTGTTTTGTTTGCGAGGTTATGGTCGATGACAGTTTTCACAAAACAAAACAAATAAAGTTTCGCGTCCTCGTTGTCAAACTCTCGAGCTCTTATTTAATGCGAAAAATATGCAAAAAGTGCATAATTCGAGCTAAAAAATTAGTCGAAAATTAAAAAAAAATCGGAAGCTGTCAGGTTACAGCTGAAAGTTTATTTATATTGATGACAATGAAAATCTGAAAGCCACAATCATGTTTTTCGACGAAATCAAGTTGGAATTGATAGATAAGTATATTTTTGTTGTTATAAGAATCTCCTCATTGGAATTTTCTTCATGAATAAGATGTCATTTTAGTTTCGGAATCATTTGGCAAAACGTGAGTCGCGACTGCGATCACACCGACAATGCTCGTGCAGCGTGTCTAGCGGAAAAGTGATTTCTTTAGGGTATTTTAAAATCTCAAGGTATTTCAATCAATTTTTTAGGATTTCAGGAAATATCATCAGATTTTATAGAATTTCACGGGATTTCATTACATTTTAGTCGACTTTAAAGAATTTATTCCAGAGAAGTATGTTATTTCGTAGGGTTTCAAAGATTTGAAGAGATTTGAAATTAGTTTTTGAAATTTATCTAGAATTCTTATGAATTTATCCTGAATGCTTGAGTTAAATATTTTTAATTCACTTAAATTCCTCTAAATTTACTTAATTTAATGTATTTTTTTTTACTTTTTAAAAGTTTGGATTACATTCAGGATGAATGTAATAAAAACTTTTAAAAAGTAAAACCTTATAGTTTTTCATGAATTAACAATGCAGGTCAACTTTTAAAAAAGTAGTTACGAATTTTTACCAAAAAAAGGTGAATTTACGACAACAAATACTACACTTAATAGTTTAACTAATTAAATATTTTCATTTTGAATCAAAAACTTTTGAATTGATCCGAAAAAGACAAATTTTTTACAAAATACTTTAATCCT
>CAKNWU010212035.1:811-14168 GCA_932072015.1 Andricus quercustozae | reverse complement strand
TATTTCTCTGACGAAAATGAAAATTTATGAATATCAAAAGGCTAATACGAACTACAAAGCAAATGATAAATGTTATATATTGTAATTAAACCAATGTTTATGAACAGTTTACTAATTATGACTTGGGCAAAAACAAGATGATTTAAAGATACCGATTGTTCGATGAAAATGGAAATTCATCTGCTTAAATTCAAGCAGGCGATTTGTTATTGTTTGGCTCCCGGACGCCCTAACCTCCAAGCGAATCACTGGCACGCGACTCTAACAACACACTTTTCAAAGATTTTGGCGACTATACGGACCATCAAAGTTAGAGACAAGTTGAGAAACACATTAAAGTTATAGGCAATAACGTTTTTTTCACTTCAAACACGACTGATTCTCCTTAAAATACATTTTCCTGCACCCTGTCACTAATCTGTCCCTTTACGAATTCTCGGACCGGTTAATATTATTCATTATAATGAATAATTATACGAAACTTTGCCCTCCAGACACCTTCTCAATGCCACACAAATTCAATGATTTAAATGTTACACTTTACTTTTTACGATGTTTGTGTTTGAAAACCCGACAATGCACCGACTCGCTTGTCCTTGTTGAACGCACTCCCTACTTACAAAAGTGTAACAGCGAGAGGCGAGCGTCTAGATGCCTGCACCGGGTTTTAAATATTTTTTATACGCTGCTTCAAAAATTATACCCCGGACATATTTATATGCAATTTAATATTGGAGAATGCTACTTTTTACCAAGCCTCCATTTATATTATGATTTCCATTAAATTCTTCAATAAATGGAGAAATTCGTCCAGGGTGTCACTAACTGGTCGCATGTCACTAACTGGTGTCTTTATCTTATTTATGATTTTTATTGTATTTTATATAATTCATGCGTTGATACGGCCATTTCTCCAGCCTATTGAGGGAATATTAAGTCCCACTTTCCAGCTTGTATTCATATAATGGTCATTTGTATTTTCATGTCGTCAAAAATTATGACTTCATCGTAGTGCTGCCGCCGATCGAGAAATTTCGAGGAATTAGACGAGACGAGACATATCTGCTCTCTCGGTATTCCACGTCTCGTTTTGCCTCGTCTCCTGGCGTCTTTTCTCGTTCCTCGCCTCGATTTTTCCTAAGAATGCGATAGATTTGCGCTAGCAGAGCGGACAGCTTGCGGGATCGTTCTTTTGCCACTATGATGCGCTAATGCTAAATAGCGTTCTTTAATGAATAGTTAAAGTCGAAATCTGATTACATATTATCCTTTTTAGTCCATAACTGCTTAATTTGAAATAAAACACGACTATGCCACAATTTTTTCGAAGATTTAACTGCACTCTATCAGTATTTTCTTATGTTCTTATTGATAATTTATTTTACAAATTATAAAAACAGAATATATGGAACGGAAATGTAAAAGGATATATAGATTTTCAGGTAATTAGTAGTGTTAAGAATTTAACACATATCAAAATATTGGAAATATTTGTGAAGTACTTGAAATATTTGGAAATGTTTGTGAATTCTTTGCAATCTTTTAAAATATGCAAAATATGCGTGTGATCTTGAAATTTCTGTGAAATCTTTTGGAATCGTTTGGCAAGTTAGCAGAATCTTTGAAATCATGAACATGCAAAATAATATTCAAATATACTTACGTGAAAAGACAAACATTCATTTATGTATTTCGTAGGGGTGAATTATAAAATCGATTGTGTGTTGATCATATGAGTTTATATGAGTCTTATTACGGACTTATTTATTATTTATTATACATACAACTTTCGTAAAATTTTACCTTAAGATTGATGAACGCTAATTAACATTAGTGCGTTCGAATAGAGAGAGGAAGAGGCCCGATAAAACAAGATGGAACCGAGGAATGAACGAGGCGAAAGCGAACCCGGCTCAGTATTCCTCGTCTCGGACGGCATCACGGTGTCATAGACATAATGGTCATTACATAACAACGAACTAGAAAAGTGGCTCTCAAGGTCGGTTGGAAACATGAAATTACTTTTTAGCAATACAATAAAATGTTTAACCAAGTATTTGAATGATCAACCTAAAAATACGAATTTATTCGAGAATAGTTGAAATATCAAACTGAAAAGCTCATTATAGAACAAGAGGATCATTTTCAACTAATGAAGATGCAGTTTCGGCCAAAAAGTAGAATATAAAGAAATTAATTTTTTGATTTTTCACCAAATAGTTGGTCTTACAAACAAAGAGTTTAGTTTGCAACCAAGGGAGAAAAATTGTAGTACTGAAATTATGTAGAAGTGACAAACGGGCATTAACAATCGGACTTAAGTTCTTTTGGATTTGAAAGAATTTAACAGACTTCCCTGAAGTTTAAAAGAACTCCAAGTAATTTTTAACGAATTCAGAATAAATTCCAAAAATGAAAACAAAACCATGATATGTGCTAAATTCAAGCTTTTCTTTACATAATCCTTTACTTATAATTTTAAAGTATAGTATATCAAAAACGAGAATGATGTATCAAGCTCTTTTTGAAGATTTTCCAACAAGACACGTGAATCATCTATTTCTTTTCGCAGAGTTAAGTTCGCAGTCAGGTAGAGATTGCCTTGATAACCCCCGCGCGGTTCACTGTCGCTCTTCTCCTTTTCCTCGTATACCTCAAACACCCGAGGAGCATCCAGTTCGTGCCAGGGACAGGTCGCCTCCTGGCAGGCCTCCTTCTCCTAAAGTACTTGGACACGCACTTGGACAACTTGGATACATTCGGCTCATTCCCCGCACAAATCAACATATACGTTTCGAATTCCGAAGATACGTGTTTCCTGCAGGTTGTCCAATTAGATTGCGAACAGAAGAAAAAAAATGTATTCCCGTGCCAATCAAAGAACATATTGTACTATCAGCATCCAATGGTGACATTTTCGCAATACTAGGGTATAGCGGGGTTCTTCGTGGAATATATTCGATGAATAGAGCTCATACGAGAATGAAAATAAATATGATAAGCGGCGCAGTTGATAATTTGACCCCACATGAAATTCGAAATTGTCCAGTCGGCAAACGTCACCCAATTTTCCCCGGAAGTTTCTTCGAAGCTTTAGCAAAGAACGATTCACTACAGTCCGAATGGAATCCTGATAGCGAACGTAACCTTGGGTTTTCTTCTTCTGACAGACAACATTCACCTGACTGGTCTTCTCCTCAGGAGTCTCATTTTTATGCCGAAACCAGGTCGCCTCCTGGGTGGCCACCTTCACCTATAGTACTTGGATATTCACTTGGACAACTTGGATACATTAGGCTTATTCCCTGCAAAAATCAGAACCTACGATTCGAATTTCGAAGATACGTTTTTCCTTCTGGTAAACCAATCAGATTGCGAAAAGAAGGCAGAAGCTATATTCCCGTTCCAACCCAAGAACAGATTGTAGTATCAGCATCCAATGGTGACATTTTTGCAATATTGGATTATAACGGGATTCTTCGTGCAATATATACGACACATAAAGATAAGTCGCGAGTGAAAGTGAATATGATAAGTGGAGCAGTTGATAATTTGACCCCAGATGAAATTCAAGATTGTCCAGTGGGCAAAAGTCACCCAGTCTTCCCTCAAAGCTTCATTAAAGTTTCAGCAAATAACAATTCACTACAGTCCGAATGGAATCATAATAGCAAACGTAACGCTAGCTCTTCTTCTACTGACAGACAACATTCACCTGCACGGACTTCACATCAGGAGCCTCTTCGTCGTGGCAGGTCCATGTCCTCTCCGGGAAAGCCTCTTTCTGTTCAAGTACTTGGATATGCAATAGAACAACTTGGCTATCTTCGGCTTATTCCGTGCAAAAACCAAAACCAGCAATTTGAATTTCGAAAGTACGTTTTTCCTGCCTATGAACCAATTCGAATGCGAATAGATCATACGAACGATGTACTTAGGCCAAACCAAGAATATATTGTACTATCAACATCCAGTGGTGACGTTTTTGCAATATTGGATTATAGTGGGACCCTTCATGGAATATATTGGACAGATGAAAATAATTCGCGAATAAAAATAAATATAATAAGTGGCGCAGTTAATACTGTGACTGAAGATGAAATAAGGTGTTGTCCAGTAGGAAAAAATCACCCAATCTCCCCAAACATTTTTATCAAAGCTTTTGCAAATCACGATTCACTAGAGGCAGAATGGAATTCCAATGAAAAACGCTATTCTGGTTCTTCTTCTTGTGCCAGATTAAATTCACCTGTCCGGACTTCTCCTCAGTAGCGTCCTCTTAATGCCAGCGCCAGTTCTCCTACGAGCAGGGCTCCTGTTTTCGAAGTACTAGGATATGCACTTGGACAACTTGGATATGTTCGGCTTTTTCCCGAGCCAAATCAGAACCGGCAATTCGAGTTTCGGAATTGCTATTTTCCCGCCGATAAAGAAATTCGATTGCTGGTAGAAAATGTTATCACGCCAAAGCAAAAATATATTGTGTTACAAACATCCAGATGTGAGGTTTTCGCAATACTTAAGTATACTGTGATTCATCGTGAAATATATAATATATGATAGAAATCATTTGATGATACAAATACATATGATAAGCGGTGATGTTGTGAACATGACATCTGATGGAATGAAGCAATGTCATGCAGGCAGATATTAGTGAATCTTTCCATACATTTTTATGAAAGTTGTTGCAAATTGCGATTCACTACAGACTGTGTATAATTAATGCAATGAAAACATTGTAAAATTAAACATGATAATCCTTGTATCAAAATTAAATTAAAGCATTAAAACATCATTGTATTTTTTTGGGGGGATTTTTATTTGAATTGCTAATTTAAAAAGTCTCATTTCAATGTAAATAACAAACTGACTTACTGACTCTAGTTTTGATTATAATGTATTCCAAATTAAAAGAAACTGTAGAAGAAAACAGATAATGAAATTCCAAAGGACTCAAGAAAACACAAGCGATTTCATATTCGACTTACTATAACTTATAGCTACTGCCATACTTCATCTGCCAGAGGTAAGGACGTACTGGTCAAGGATTAGATTTCTTGTTTTTAGGAAAGGATGTAATTTGTCAGGTTTACACCTTTCCCTGGATCGTTGCACTTAGTTGGCAACTGTACTGGGACCGAGTCGCTGTTTCTATTCTGAGTTCAAAAAGCTAATTCGCAGTATATAAACATCCTTGACGGTGGAAAACGATCACTCAGGGTTTCGAATTTTTAATCGCCACACGTCTGTACGCCGTTATGTCGCTTAAATTCGCGCTCTGTCTGCCGTCGACTAAAGATCCAACAGTGTCATTCGTCTGTCCATAAATCTGTTTGTGTAAGTCAATTAAATTTGTCAAATTAGGTCCGATGATGCCATCATTCAATGCCATCTCGGTTTATCTGAATTTGATGGAAACGCATGTCCGTTGGTACGGTTTAAAGAGCGACGTCCGTTGATACATAATAAAAAATAAAGGTTCGGTTCGGACTACCGTTTAAAGAGGACGTTCGAGGACAATTTCTAACTTTAATTCTTAATCAGGGCGCGGCCTAGCTCACTTCCTCGTCGAGTGCAGACAGGCATAGGAAACCGTATTTTTTCGGATTCCATAGTACTTATTGTCGTAGCAAGAAGGAGCATAGAACTGTAATGAGGATTTTAAGTGTGACCGAGTCGAAGGTACGAATGCGTATGTGAGGTAGGATATTTTTCCAAGCATTTTGCTAATTTTGATTGGATGTTCATTGTCAAGCGAAAAGTTGGAAAGGAACCACGGAGGGAAGCTATATGAGGAACCATTGACTTCTAAAAAATTCTGACTGTTATGAAGTCACAAAATAATACTTTTATCTGTATTAGGAACCATGGACTTCTAAAAAATGCTGACTGTCATGAGGGCACACAATAAGTTCGTCTAAGAAAAAGAAAATTTTCAAAATCGAAAAATCAATTTTTCGAAAATGTAGAATTTTAGAGAATAAGTATATGAAACTTTTGCCGATTAGAATTTTTGTTGGCAAATGTTTATTTTTAATAATAAAAACGAAGTATTGAAAAAAAGTTGCTCGCTGATTTAATTAAGTTTTAAAACTTAAATGGTTCTTATTCGGCCAGATATTATTGAAATGAGTTCATATTTGCAGGACAAATTTAAAATACTCTAGGGATGCCTATAAAATCATAAAAAAGTAGTTAATAATCAATTATTGTTTAATATCGTTTAATTGCAAAATGAGGTCAGTGGATAATTGGGGTTTCTCGGTTTCGCCGGTCAAAAGTATCTAGGTAACTTCGTCTTTCAAACAACTTCCAGTAAGTGATTTGTTCAGCAATGTTAAATTAGTTTTTTTCGAAAACCTCATATCGATTCGTTCAAAATTTACTGAGTTATTCAGATTTGGAAAAAGTACTCGACGTCTGCCCCCGCTGTTAGGTAATGCGTCGCGACGACTGATCTGTCAAGCAGCGTTCTCGGAGTTCAGGTTGGATTTTTTGTTAATATTTTGAAAAGAGGTAGGAGAGAAATTAGTTCTATATATGTATAATAAAAGAAAAAGCTATATTGTAGACTATTGAGTAGTCCTCGCGTGCACGATACTGATGTTTACTAGGAAATGAACTCGAAAGAAAATAGAAAAATTAGGAGTATGTTGACAGACCAATCTTAAAATCAACAGTTTCAAGGATGAATAGAGTTAACTAATTTCTTTGCTACCTATTTTCAAAATATTAACGAAAAATCCAAACTGAACTCCGAGAACGCTGCCTGACAGAGCAGTCCTCGCGACGTATTAGCTAACAGCGCGGGCAGACGTCTAGTACTTTTTACAAATCTGAATATCTCAGTAAATTTTTAACAAATCGATATGAGATTTTCCAAAAAACTTCATTTAACATTGCTCAAGAAATCACTCACTGGAAGTTTTTTGAAAGTCGAAGTTACGTAGATACTTTTTTCCGAGAAAACTGAAAAAACACAATTATCGATTGACCTCACTGTGCAATTAAACATTATTTAACAATAAGCGATTGATAACTTTTTCATGATTTCCTAGGCATCGCTAGAGTATTTTGAATATGTCCTGCAAATATTATCTCATTTCAATAAAATCTGGCCGAGTTAGAACGATTTACGTTTTAAAACTTAATTAAATCAGGGAGCAACTTTTTTCAATACTTCCTTTTTATTATTAAAACTAAACTTTTGCCAACACAAATTTTAATAGGAAAAAGTTTGATATCCTTATTCTCTACAATTCTACATTTTCAAAACATTGATTTTTCGATTTGGAACATTTTCCTTTTTTGAGACGATCGGACAATACTTTTACGCGTATTCGAGCGTCGGGCTGGTTTTTGCATTCGGCGGGTTAATTAGGCAACGGTAATTTAAATATTGTTATTAGGGGTTAATTATTATAGGGCAGATCCGCTGTCCAAATAAGTTCATTGCACACATAGGGAGGACGCTGGAAGATAAAAAATGCAGCAACCAGGATGGTACGTAACAAACCCACATTGGAAATTTGTGTTATTATCCTTGATAAAAAGGTCAAAATGATAATTGTATATACGTATACGGGCTCAGTAGTGATTTCTAAATTCATCATTCGCACAAATGCCTTATTCATTAAATGGAAAGGTAATGTAATTTATATTCAATCCAAGCCGCTTTTGTATAGTGGTTTGAACATAATATAGAGAATATTGTACATCCGTGTGAAATATTTATAAATGTTACACTTCCACATGGGTTGCAGCGTTTGTACCTTTTGCCGCACCTTGGGCAGGGTCATCTCCGATGCGTTTGATTTATTGTCCGCTTTTTCAGGAGCCCGATGTATGATTTTCTTGCAAAGGATCTGGTTTGAATTCATGTTAATGGCTCTTGGTGATATTTTTGGATTCTAGCTCATATTCATGGTGTTTTCCAGGGACAGCTACTTCGAAATTATGAGAAATTCGTTTGACGTCACTAATGCTGTTCCTCTTAGTTCGCCTCTTGCTAATACAAGCGACACAGGCTAATATTAATATAGAGATTCGAGAGAGAAAAAAATAGGTAATTAAGCCCAGGACTGTTGATAAACCTAATTCAATATAAGACCCACGAGTAAGGGTTCAATGATTTTTGCCAAATGCCTTGTGATCATGAAATGCCTCTAATTTCTTCTCGATCTCCCATGAAAATTCTACACTTTCTTTGTCGGTAGGTAACGTCTCCTTTTGAAGATGTTATAAGGATTAATTCCGTGATGTTAATCTTATTGTTCTTATGTCCAACGACACCTTTATCCAATAAAATTCTGTCTGGTATGAAATTTTGATATCGAAGATTTTAAACGTGTCTTGTGCTGTGTGGAGGAGCAGCTCACTTTTGCAAGTTTTACTGACGGTTTCTCGTGGATGATAAGGTCTCCCTTGCGAAGATGATTTTGCTGAAGGTACTTACATTCCAAGAATTGATCCCCAGTCTTTAGGATGTAGATTGTTTGAGATTCATCTACGTCGATACATATAGAATTAAAATTTATATATGCCCGGCCAGAGTTGTTTGCAAATATTTCTTGAGGTACGGATATTGAATGAGTATGGTAGAGTTGATAATCTGATTTGTCGAGATGTGGTATATCCAGTGGGGACCGTAAAGATCCATTGCTCACCATGATCGTTGATTTTCATGATGATGCCAGTTTTTCGATACTTCAGTTTTGCTTACCGTTAGCGTGTGAAAAGGCGTTTCGCAATAGTGTGCTGTTTTTCAAGCGTGTATGAGAACAGCAGTACGTTGTACTTGATGATATCCGCTTGGTCTAGTATTTCTGTAATATTTTGCAAGGAGTACACATTCCTTAAGACTTTTTCGTTGAGCGCCCTATAATCGATGATAGGCCAGTATTTTTTTTTTGTCCTGCGGCATCAGGTTTCTTACAGATTATCATTAGTGGTGATTTATAAGGTGATTTTTATGGTCCGATGAGTAGGCTTTTGATTTGTTTTTTGACTGCTTGCCGTAAATCTTCGGCCGAATCTTGAACACGTCGATATTGTTTTCGCTGTAGCACTATATTGTGAGTCATGGTTATTTCGTGTTGAATATAACCGGAAATTCACTTCTCCATTGAGCACGGTATACATCTTCGTCCGATTCCGTAGGCTCTGAATTGGGAGATCCTTCTCCTTGATTATTATAGTATTCAAAGGCGATTCCTCCAGGGGGAAGGGCTAGCAAGACAACCTCTTTAGTAGTTTTGATTACTAATACATGACACTTCCCGTAGTTGTATGTGACTGCAGCTTCCCCAAAACATATGCTGTCCAGAGTATTGATACGGCGTAGGTACCCCTCTTGCACGTCGGGATTTGATACATCTAGCGCTATTTATTGACGAGTTCGTTGGTTGAATCCTTAATATGCGAACAAACGGTTTAATTTCTCATTTTAATCTTCTTTCTCCTTCCTTGGATTCTTCGTCTATGAATGGATATGGTGTTACTGAAAGTAGAGATCGTTATAACAGAATTGCGTTTGAAGGACATTTGACTTGTTTCTATCGGAGAAAGGGTCGGCCCAGAATTTCATTTGTAGAGATAGAGAAATTATTTCTTAGCACGTAGAAATCCGCCGGGCCCCTTAAACCCACATTTTGAGGTTGCCTAGGTTCTTCAATCCGTGCTCGGTTATTCCATACATTATAGTAAGTTTATTCAGTGAAATCACGAGTTCTTCTTGTATCGCTTGGAGTTCTATAATATTGACCCCCGATCCTGGATCGACTAGGACGGATGCCTTCAGATTGCGAAATAGCGTGGAAATCAGCATGATTCCTGGTGAATTTTCTAGTTGGTTCCGGGTTCGGAACAACCTGTGGAGTTCAGCAGATACTGCACAGTTCGATGACGCTCCTGAGACTTGGAGCTCGCCAGGGCGTCCTGCTGATGAGCTAGATTGAAGTTCAAATTTGTTTGGTCCTTGCTCCCCGAAGGCACCGGCAATGCTCTGTGGAAAATTTCCGTCCTTTTTCTTTGTTTCAGAATCCGCATACGGAATGTATGGGTAATGTGGATATGGAAAATTATACTCTGGGTATAAGAAAGGCGGGCTGTGCTAGCCAGGATTATATCCAGGGATCTTCTGGAACCTTGGCGAAGGTTATACCGAATTTACCATCGTATTCTTCATACCAGGTACCTTGCAAATATATTTCTGCTCGGGGTGGAAAGACTTTTTCTTATAGTGATGCCATGGGCTAGGAGGTCTAGCACCCTTCGCCTTATCCGTTGTATTTATCATATACAAGGAGGGTTGTTGTGCCACCTTATAGGTGTGGACTGATATCTCTGAAGAGGAGTTATACTTTTTCACTTATTTTACATGTTAAGCATACTGGAATGCTTTTGCTAGGTCCTTTAAAAGACTCGCATCCACAATGGTCACCATTTGGTCCAGAAGTCCGTGAATGAAAGTCTTCAAGGCCCTGAATCGAGGTTTAATGGTGTGCCTTCGGGTTGATGTTAGGATCGAAGCGGAGTACAATGGTTCTGTTGCCCGATTCACAGAATTTTTGACTCTTAGATTCTCATTTCCTTAATAACTTCAACCATAATGTTGCTTAAGATGTAAATGTTTAGAATATTAGGTAGCAGATTCGAGAAATCCTAGAATAAATAATAAAAATTCAATAATGTGTTTTAACTAATAACATTGATCCAATTCGTCAACAAATTGTGGTAAAATGTTTGTGAACTTTTTCAGATCCTTAATTAGCTCATTTGAAAAAAAAACCTTCCTTAAAAAATCACAGGTGGATCCTGCTAAATGCTTTTCAAGTACCGCTAATGCTTTTTATATGTCCGAAATGACAATCAACAATTCGCTTCATGCAATTAGTTGTTTTATCCTCTTATAAAAACCGAGATCACGCGTGATATAAACTAGGGTTTAATTTGAGCAGTTTAAACGTCAGGGAATTACTGATACTACCGCTTCAGCCCTAGCAAACAAAAAATCGAACATCGCATGAAATTCATTGTCGTCTGTAATTTCTTTTAATTGTAACATGGGCTTTAGGGGCGGAGGGTTGAAAATACGAAGTTCGATCTCAGCTTGTTTTGGGTTTGATTTTGATTGTGACTTTTCACGTGCGCGCCTAGAACATTTTTTAGGGCACCTTGAAAGCATGCATTTTTCAAGCCATTAATTATTTATGGACAAAAAAAGACTCCTTTCATTATTTAATGATTCTTATAATCTTCGAGGTAATTTTAAGACAATTGGATCTCGTCGTCTAACCTTTCGTGAATTTCGCTTTCACCAATTTCGCTTATACAGTGAAACAGAATTAAGGGCTAAAAATAGCTCAAATTTTGAATCAAATTTATCGAGCGCAATTTAGAATATCAATTTTTGGAAGAAAACACGCATAATCTTAGAAATTTAAATGCCACAGCTTTCTCTGTGATTTGGAAGTTTCTTGTGAAATTTATAAAACATTTTTAATCAGCGTTCAATATGTATAAGTCTCGACCTCTTAAGAATATGTATCCAATGAGTCACTTTTTTTAAGGTCAATAGAATAAAGAGACAATAAGTATTTTCCAATTAATACTAGACAATGAGACGTTTCGGCCTAGATTGGAGC
The DNA here is from genome assembly GCA_932072015.1 of Andricus quercustozae. Taxonomy (NCBI): domain Eukaryota; kingdom Metazoa; phylum Arthropoda; class Insecta; order Hymenoptera; family Cynipidae; genus Andricus; species Andricus quercustozae. The sequence continues at coordinate 2,520 of CAKNWU010212035.1, read as the reverse complement.
CCTCATCATTCAAATTTATTAAAGTTTCTAAGAAGAAAAATGCCAAAAAATGGTCATTATTGTGTAAGAAAGAGTCAAAAATTAGACTAAAAATCAAATAAATAAATGCGAAGGACGGAAACACAACGAACCAGAACAGATGGCAAAGTTTGACTGAATCGAAGGTACGAATTAATTGGTTGGGTTGGGAATTTTTGCAAGCATTGCTAATTTTGATTGGATATTCGTTGTCAAGCGACAATTTGTAGAGAAGCCATGGAAGGAAGCTGTATTGGAAATCGCTGACTTATAAAAATTGCTGACTATCATAACGGGACTTGAAGACAACTTTGATTCCTTTGATTTAATATTTTTACCTTATAATTTGAATTTGATTGACTATTGATTAGTAATTGTTTCCAATTTACTTGATTTATTCCAGTAGTTTATAATTGTCTATTATCTTCAGTCAATAATTTTGCAAACATGCTTCGTAATAGTAGGAAATTGTTAATTAGGAAACAGTAACTCAAACATTATAATTAGAAGGTAATTATTGTAGGTCAAATCAGTTGTCAAAATAGATGCTCTGTGGTTCTCAAGTCTTGTAAGTACAGGACATAAAAGAGGACCGATAAGTAATAACATTTGTTATAAAAAAATTATACTGTAAAATATTATTATATTATTATTGAATATTAGTTTTTAAAGTGATGTTTTGACAATAAAATTACTTCATTTTTTCGACAAGGTCGAGTAGATCATAAAAATGTGTCATTCGGTATCATTGGTTAACTTATAAAGAAAGGATTTAAACAAAAGTTCTGATTGGATATACAAAAACAAAAAGAAATAATTTTGATTTTAGTGATCGTTGGGCGATGAGCAAATCGAAGTATCACAAATTTGTATTTGATATACTTGATCAATTTTATAAACGAAAAACAATTTGTTGTAATATTTGTTCATAAAATGACTATTGGCATCGTGAAATAGTATCATCTAGCCGATAAAAACGATCAATTTCGAGGCAAGAATAGGTTCAAAGCATCGACAACTGTGATTTTGTTCAAAACGCGACTTTGTCTGCATTATTTGTTTATTCACTTTATTATTTGATCCTCATTTTGCATTGGATTTTACTCTCAGTTCCTCTGAAGAATCTATAATTTTAAGACATGAATAAAATGTTATTTTAGCTTGCGTCATTTTTACAAAAAGTAAATTTTTTTATTTTAAATGTATTCTTGTAAAAAAAGTTTATAACAAATTTGTAGATGTTTTTCGGTTGAAAATATTTTATCTTGTTATCTTTTCCGTCTCTTGTGTGTTTTTTTCAAAGATTAGATTTTTTAATTTGCGATGTTATTTTTTGGAAGTATAACAAAAACTACGCGTCCTAACAAAAAATTATAAAAAATCCATGAATTCTTGTGAATAAATTCTTAGAAATATATTGAAATATTATAATATCCCTTGAAATTACATGAAATTTGATATTACCTGATATCCTCGAAAATTTATCAAAATAGCAGGCCTTACAAAATCATGTTATATTTTCCAAAATTTCAGGAAACTTTTTCATACCCCATGCAAAGGACCACGCACCAAATACATGGGAAAAAAGTCAAATAAATGGGAAAAAATTTCGAGGCATTTCAAAAAATTTAAAACGATTTGTAATTCCTTAAAGAGGAATTTTAAAACAATACAAGGGATTTTATAATATA
>CAKNWU010211971.1:1262-14002 GCA_932072015.1 Andricus quercustozae | reverse complement strand
CACAAGGTATAAATACACACTCAGAGAAATTTCCGTTTTTGACCAAAGGATGTTTCTTGACCTAAATGGAATTTCCTCTTAAATTTAGTTTGTCTAAATATAAAATCCTTTTGCACCAAAAATTGTCCTCATGCGACTAATTTCACCTTATCTTGTAGCCAAATAATTCGATTTGTGTAAAAAATATATTAACGTAGTTCAAAACAAAACAGGTAAGAGGACGATGCGTTTGTTTCTAGTCAACTTTTTCTCTGAGTGTACCATATGAAAATTTTATAGAAATAATTTCATTGAAGCCTTTGTTTGGATTTAAAATAAATATTCAGAATGCTGAAAAGAATAATTTTCATCAAATGTTCCATTGTCTCTTCGATTTAATTGATATTCTCAAAACATTATATGTGTATATTGCATGTGTATGCACATTCACACATTAAACCTTGTACAAAAAAGCCTCAGAAACTCTTCTGAGCATTTTAATTTCATGATTTTTATGAATCATTTCTAAAAATACTGGTTCTATATTAAGATCCTGTTGAAGTCCGCTAAAAACTACTAAGAATCGTCCCATCAACATTTGCTTAAATGTTGACATTTTTTGAAGTCCCTTGAAATCATTAAAAATACCCTAAAATCTTCTAAATCCCTGAAAATGTCTCAAGGCTTTTGAGCTTATTTTTTGAAAATTTGGTAGAACGGCTTTTAGAGTTGGGCTGCAGGACTTCTATTGGGTCGATTGGAATTTCAGTCTAATTCTGAGCGCTAATTTTTACAACTAAATAATAATATGTCCATTTTTTAACCTTAAAATCTTTGAAAGTAAGAACTTTAGCTTGTTTCAGACAAGCATAAAGAAATGATATTTAAATAGCATATTGGTCAATTTATTTATGTATAGCCCCTTATGTTGATAGCGCCTGATGCTTTTGGACAATTCTTATTAAAATTTGTTTTCCAAATTTAAGTTTCAATGCTCCAAATTTAAAGTTGATCAATAGTAAAGCTTAAATTTGGCAAGCTAATTTTTCCAGTACCATAATTTTTTAATATTTAATCCGAAACGTTACAAATTAAAAAGGTTAACTTGATATCCATCAACAAACAAATTATTTTCAAAACGGCAATTATTCACCAAACTACGATGTTATCTTAAATGACCTAATTCACATCAAGTAAATATTGTATCGTCCGTATTTGTAACGATATTTGTATTTTACAATATTATGTCATTCTTCTTGCGTCTGGAATATTTCCACAAACTGTTAGCATATATTGATATACTTTTTTAAAGACACTAGTTTGTTTAGTGACATATATATTACGGTATAGAACAGAATATCTTTCGCGAAATCTTTCGTTTAAATGGGATATTTTTTGTCCGTTCAAATATCACGTGCGGGGCTGTTAAAAAAATACGTAACTACTTTAGGAGGGGGGTCACCATAAGCGGTATGCTAATGTTGATACTTACATTGACTAATGGAAAAGATTTACAAGGGCGGGGGTGGGTAATCATTGGCAGTAAAAAGCATTACGCAGGTATAAATGGAGCCACGACATCTTGTACAGAATATTCATTTGGTAGGAAATCCACGAAACAGCAGTATTCGGCATAATGAAGATCCTTATTGGAATTTTGGTCAGCGTATTGGCGGTTTTCCTGAATTTCGTTGGTAAATAGCTTGTAAAAAGTGTAACAAATTACGAAATTTTTTAAAAACCCTTTTCTTGAAATAAACGGAATATAGTGCAAATTAAAAAAATATTGGTCGTAAGAATATAAACAGCCGATTTTCACAAAAAATTCGTGTGAAATTTTGTTATCAAATATGAAAAAAACGCGTCGCCTAACTTCCTCTTTAAAGCAACATATTTCCTCACTGAGACATTTTGCGATATGAAGTGATTTACGTGATTTAAAATGGATCCTGTCTGTACATTCTTTGTAGTCAGCAGAATTAACTATAACCCACTATTTGGTGGCTCTAATTCATATTTTTAGGTAACAAAATTGTAAACTCATCCATTTCCTTTTCTTCTTACAGAATTGGGTACACCACTGGGAGGAGGTTTTCCCTTAAGGCCGGGTTCTGCACCAAAACCAGTTCCCGTTCCGGTTCCGTCGGGAAGCAGACAGCCCGGACGAGGCGGAAGACAGGGAACAAGGCAGAGTGGAAAGGCTATCCAACCAGCAACAGCATCAGCAGCAGCAACCGTAACTGCGCCCGGAGCACCACAACCCACTACCAGATCTAATAATTTACAACTTATGACTGAAACTACATACATCGAAGACCCTCAGCGTGGCTTCATTAAACTCAGCGAATCTGAAGGACTAAATGTAGCTTTAGTACGGCACGATGGGTTTTTTATTGGAATAACCCAGGGTGAAGACATTCTACCAATATTTGATGCAGAGCACCACATTATCAGAATAGACATAAATCAGAATTTCCTAAAAATTACTATGGGCAAGACTGTAGCTCGGCGTTGGGGCGTGTTTGAAAAATACGCTGACTTCTGTAGAAAACACCCACGAGCATTTATTATTTGAAATTATTTTCGTGGAAACATAATGATTTCAGCATATTGGTAATAAAACTAATAATGAACATGTAGTCACTAATTTTTTTCTTTACTACCAAACCTGAAATATTGAGCTGTATATTTGAAACATTAAAGTTTGATCCGAAAGTCCAAAAAACACCTAAATATAATAGCATGTCCTCATACAATAAGTCCCAATAATATAAGTATTACATTATTGGGTCCGAAAGAACTAGCGCAAAAATATAAATACAAAAAATGTGACGCCAAAAAAGATAGCTGAACAAATTTGATCAATTTTATTACACGTAATAGCCTACTTCATAGGATCCAGGAGGACATCGATCATATTGTGCAGTGGACTGTAGCAAATGCACTCACTCTTAATCCCGCCAAAACAAAAGCAATTATAGTTTGTTCTTCAACTTTTTCCTCATCTAAACCTGTTGCAACCTTGAGACCTTTACAGATACAGGGACTCAGTGTTCAATTTGTTGAATGTGTCCAGAATCTTGGCTCCCATGTTAACCAAACGCCTACTAGAATCCTATTGGTCAAAATTATAATTCTTCCTTTCTTTGATTATGGCTGCATTGTTCATGCCGATATCACGGTTCAGCTGAATGACAAGCCTGAGCATTCACTGATTGCGTGCAGTCGATTCATCTTTAATATTCCTAAAGGCGAAGATATAAATCTACTTACAGAGAGAGTACGATTAATTAATGTTGCTAAAAGAAGATAATATTTTATGAGCAACCTGCTATACTGTCTTTTTAATAATGAAGCTCCCCTGTACCCTTTACAACTTTTTCACTTTGTTAATAAAAATCTACCAAAACAGTCTAAACTTGGTGAAAGGAAGTCAGTGTTAGAAATATCACACAACCGTTAATGTAAATTTCAAACGGCCTTCACTTTTCGAGGACAGTACCCTCATGAAATCTTGTTCAGCAGTCTCTTTTTAAATATATATATAAAACATGTCTAATCCAATTCTGGAAATCATGCTCTGGCAGCTTTATGTAACTATTGTACGTATCATTACCAGAAATTGTCTTTTCCTTTCATCTCCCTGAGTATTGCCATTTTACTCTCTTAGTTCCCACCTTGCCTTTTCTTTCACCTAGACTACCGCACTGCTCACCAACTGAGATATCTTTTAATACCTGTTCACAACCTTAAAACTACTTGTATTTAATTATAACGAATCGTTCTTTGCAACTCTGATCACTGTTCACTCACCAATACATTACATACACTGTAAAAAATTTCTGTTGGAAAATTCCAATAAATGTACTGGAAGCTTATTTCCAAAATGTAAGGAAACGCTACAATACATGATGTATTGGAATTTTACAATATCTCGTAGAGTTCGCGCTACAGTGACTCCACCAATTACCCTGTGTTGCTTAAGGGGCTAATTAGCTATCTTAGTGCTGAATGAAGGCGAAAGAAGTTTATTAAAAAAGTACACCAGTTCCAAATAATTGAAGAAACTAGTATGTGTTTGGAGATCTTAAAGCGCGTTTTCACTAATATGGATAACAAAGATAAATTTACAAAAGCACAGCCAAAGAGATCTATGTTTGTAATATTTTTTGAGTCACATTTTTAGCTTTTCATTTGCGTTGCTTATATTTGGGAACTAGTAGTTTTGCCCCTGTAATATATAACTTAATTTTTTTGGAATTTTGGTATTAGGTCAGAGTTGAACAATGAAAATTATACATCTATGAGCTCACATTTTACGATTATCAGCCCACTCACTGTAAAAACTGTGAGGAAATTTTGGTTGCATATAGTAGAATTTTGCGATTATCTATGGAAAGTTACCATATATAGCTTTTCAAATTACCATAAATGACCGAAAATTTCCATAAATTTCCGGAAATTTATGGAAATTTTTAAAAATGAATTTTGGGTAATTTATGGTAAGTTACCAAATTTACCGGTAAAATTACCATAAATGACCGACAATTTCCATAAATTTCCGGAAATTAATGGAAATTTTTATAAATGAATTTTGGGTAATTTTGGGTAATTTATGGTAAGTTACCATATTTACCTGTAAAATTACCATAAATGACCGAAAATGTCCACAAATTTCCGGACATTTATACACATTTTTAAATTGAATTTTGGGCAATTTTTTAATTGAATTTTTGATCATTTGGAATAAGTTAAAATAAATTTCATGCTTCTTCATTCCAAGGGGGAGAGGCACTTTTTCTCCTCCTAGGTGCATAATATACTATTTCACTATTATAACCAAAAATACGCATCCTAGCGTAAAGTGGTTCTAAGAAAATTTTTATAACAAAAGTTTATAAAAAATTTATAGATCTTTTTTGGTCGAATAACTTTTGTCTATTCATTTTTTTTTTCGTCTCTTGCGTGGTTTTTCCAAAAATTTAATTTTTTAATTTTTAATGTGATATTTTACGATTACAACAAAAACCAGGCTTCTTTAAAAAAATTATTTGTGACAAATTTGTATAGCTCTTTTTTGTGTGAGCAACTTTGGTCTATTATTTTTTTTCATTGCTTGTGTCGTCTGTTCAAACATTTAATTCTTCTATTTTTAATTTTATTTGCTAAGATTAAAATAAAAACTACGCATTCGATCAAAAAGTGATTGCTAATAAATTTGTAGATATTTTTTGAATGCACAATTTTTGTCTATTCATCTTTGTTCGTACGTTGCGTCGTTTTTTCAAAGATTTAATTCTTCTATTTTTAATGCTATTTTTACGAATAAAATAAAAACTACGCATGCTATCAAAAAGTGATCTTAAAAAAATTTGTAGATCTTTTTTATATGCACAATTTTTGTTTCTACATCTTTTTCATATCTTGTATAGTTTGACCGCAAAATTGAATTTTTGATTTTTCATAATTTTTTTTGCGATCAAAATTTTCCTTTTTTTCAAAAAATTCAAAAAGTTGTTATGATATTATTGTAAGGTATTCGAAAAGCAGAGTTTTGCTTCTCTTGACTTTTTTTCATATCGTTCGTTTTTTGGCTTAAAATGTTCATTTTCGTTTGTTATTTGGAATTTTGTAAATTCTATAACTCCAGTAGTTTTTGTTTCATCAAAAAAAGGCATAAAAATAAATTGTTCGTATTTTTAAGCACTATGGACATCCCTCCATAGAATTTTTGAATCTTGAAAAAAAGTGGTCTCGAACATTTTAAAAATGCGCTCACTTTTTGAATTTTTATCTAAAATGGCTGACTAACGAACTTGACCTTTATTTTAGGACACTTGAAGAGTATACCAAAGCCCAATCAAATCTGTAAATTCTTTCAAAAGTTATTGTGCTAACAGACTAAAAATCTACATATAAACAGACCCACCTGTTTTTTGGGTTCAGAAGGTCTCAAATCGTGGTCATTTGACAAAAACCAAGGGGGTCAAATTTTACACAAATCTAATACCTTCTCTGGATGTGAATATAAAAAAGTGTTAATACTATGTGTTCTGATAGCCTTAAATATTTAGGATTAGTGATAGATCACATGGCTCACATGATCACGCACATTTAATAGACATATTAAGCTAGTATTACAAAAAGCGAAATAAATTCTTTCAACTAATAGGAAATTATACAATGTACACATTTAGTTTTTAAATACACGAAGAATAAGAGATAGAATACATTAAAGACCATGTTTGTAAAAATTCTGAAAATTTCTATGAAAGGTTGAAGTAACATCAAAATGATTTTGTAATAATAGCATCATATAAAAAATGCAAACACAAAAGGATGAAGCATATTTTGTACAATAGGATAAGTTAGTTTTTGTGACCAAAGTAAATCTCAAGTTAATTAGTCTAATATTATTTAATACCTATAAGCATAATTAATAGAAAAATAACACATTGGAAGAGAAATTAATATTGTTGTTCGAGACTTGTTCTTTACAGTCTTGAGGTTTTTTTTATCATTTTTTCCTCGTAAATTTAATTAAACTTTTAGATTTTTAAGTGAAATTGATATGAACTGTGAAGCACACATATAAGATGGACACGTGTAGTAAATGAAGATAGTGCGCAGCGTCTAAATTAAAAAAAGAAAAGAGATTTATATTCTTTACTATGTATCACTACATATTTTATGGTAAATAAAACTCAGTTATATAATTTTTCTTATCAAACTAGTATCAAATATGTATTACATAAATACATATTTGTACATAAAAAATAAATTTCAATTGCTTCATTTACAGAAACTAAATTTAAAAAAATTATTTATTGATACAAAAAAAAAACACTGATTCGTCTTGATCCGAAACAAATACAACACAATAGTCTTGGGGTGACACTGATTTTCGATTTGAAATATTTTGCTGGTCATTTTTCCTAATATTAGATGTTCAAAACCCGTAAAAAACGAAATATTAGATTTTTCGAATCAAAACTTGAATGACTGAATGATCTCTAAATTTTTGAAATTCTCTGAAATCACTTATTTTTTACAACATTTTTTGCAATAAATATTGTAAAATGTTTAGAATTTGTATGTCTGTTGAAATCCGTTAAAACCCACTGAAAATCGTCCCATAAACATTTTTTCAAATGTTGATATTATTTGAAGTCCCTTGAAATTTTTAAAAATACACTAAAACCTTCTAAATCCCTGAAAATCTTTCAAAACTTTTGAGCTAATTTTTTTAAAAATGGGTAGAGCGGCTTTTGGAGTTGGTCTGCAGGACTTTTATTGGATCGGTTGGAATAACAGTCCACTTCTGAGCGCTAATTTTCACAAATAAATAGTAATATGTCCATTTTTTAATCCTAAAATATTTGAAAGTAAGAACTTTAGCTTTCTTCAGACAAGCATAAAGAAATACAATTTAAACAGCAATTGGATAATTTAATTATTCATAACCCCCTATGTTGATTGCGCCTGATGCTTTTGGAGAATTCTAATTAAAATTTGTTCTCTAAGTTTAAGTTCCAATGCTTCAAATTTAAAGTAGATCAATAGTAAAGCTTAAATTTGTTAAGCTAATTTTTTCAGTACCATAGTTTTTAAATATTCAATCCGACACTTTACAAATTGAAAAGGTTAAATTAATATCCATGAACAACAAAAATCATTCTAAAAACGGCGAATATTAACCAAAATACGATGTTATTTTAATTTATTTAATTCACATCAAGTAAATATTGTATCGACCGTATTTGTAACGATATTTTCATGATCCAATATTATGTAATTCTTTTTGCGCATGGAATATTTCCACAAGCTGTTAGTATGTATTGATATACTTTTTTAAAGTCACTAATTTGTTTAATGACATATGTATATTACGGTATAGAACAGGATATCTTTCGCGAAATCTTTCGTTTAAATGCAATAATTTTTGCCGGTCCTACGTTATCTCTGCCGACGCTTAGCTTAGTAATATTTGTTGAATGACATTTTAACCTTTTCATTTTTGTTGCTTATATTTTGGAACTAGTTGGTTTGGGCCTTGAAATATATAACTTATATTTTTTTGAATTTTGGTATTAGGATATGTTATATTTATAGATGTAGATGACAATTAAGTATCTTTTTCGATGAAATTTTCATAAAATTAGTCAGTCCAACAATAGATAATTGCTTCTGTTATTATACCTAGGCATGATATGCACCCTAATTATTTATAGTAATCACAATTTAGAATCAGTATACTTTCCCTTAAAATCAATTTATTTATTAACAATAATTGAATCTATTGTTAATTTCAAAAATATCAGAACGGCTAAAATTTGTAACCTTTCTCATTTCTTATACATATATATTCTGCGGTTGGTACGAGTGGTTATAAAGGAACGCCTATCTAACTCAAATTATGATGGCAGACAAGCACCGAATTTGGTCAAAAAGGAAAAAACCATACTCGCCATACTCTCAAAGGTTTCAATTTTGGTTCTTTGCAATTATATAAATATATATTTTGTTATATAACATTAATTTCCTTTCTTACAACTTGTTTAAATATTCTCAACCTCTTATATCCAATCATGGAAGCCAAATTCGACGATTTTGTACGGTTTTATTATCTACTGTTAGATAATGGAATGTAATATAAAGGTGCTCAAATATTTATACACGTAAGTAATAACAGAAAAAATTTCATTTTAATGAAAAGCATGAATAAAAAAACCTCAACTTTGTTTTCTCGTGCAAAGAATTAATTTTTTGATTTCACACAATAAATAATAATAGTCTTTTAAAGAAAATTCACCGGGCAAGGTGGTATCACGGCCCAAATGTTATACTGAAAAATCAAATCAACATTCCTAGCTAGTTTTCTAGATGTTTAAGATTATCTACTGTTAATCATTATCGACTGTAGGATCGTCTTCTCTATGTTTGACCTTTAAGCTACCACTTCATGCTTGGAACATGAAGCTCAATACTTGAGACTTACGTGTGAACAAAAAATGCAGTTTCAGGTTTATCGTTAGTTTTATTACTAATATTTTGAGATCAGTAAGTTTTCATAAAAATATATTTAAACCAATACTGGTGGTAGTGATGTAATGAACTGAGAGTATTTTCCAAACGCACCCCAACACCGAGCTTCAGTCCTGAATATAAGAATGAGTAGACCATTCTGATTGTTGTCTATTCTAATTATCTCGTGAAGTTTATAAAATATTGGATGAATTTTTTCACCCTGACTTATTCAATGAAGATACGACGGTATTGCAAAAGAACAACATTTATATCTTTGCTGAATGTAATAAAGCCATGCTGAGGGTGTTGGATTTGAGTACGTATTGAAATTGAATCTTGATTTGCACTTGAGACATGATTAGTTCTACCACAGGGTTAATTATACTGTGTACTGAAAATCCACAGAGTGGATCCAGTTCAAATCAAGCAAAAATAAACTATGAAAAAATAAGCTCTATTCCTATACTTTCCTTCCATTGGCTGAAGTTTGTTGAGGCTGAAGTTATAATTGGAATCTCCACCTTAGGACGACTTGGCTAATTATTACGGAAATGATTATTACTCCCATAATACAGTTCTCGCATTGAGTTTATAGTTGGGTGTATACTTTAAACAATGAATAAAACAAACAATAGAGAATCCTCGAAATATATTAAAACTTTAGTTGACAAAGGACAAATGTACAATGTTCTAGGAAATCATTGTTAGGAGAGCAATTGAAATGTGTGATACTGCTGTTGCAGGAAGAATGACTGCGGATGCTTGGTGGAATGATGAAATCCGCGTAGTTGTCAATAAAAGGAAAGAAGCGTATCTAAGATAGTTCAATATTACAGGTGTCGGTGATGAGGACAGGATTGAAGTAGAAAATGATTATAGGGGCAGGCACATAAAAGTAAAAATACTAGTTAAAAAGAGCGAGGATAAAATCAAAATAGAAGAAGAGAAGAAACTGCAAAATGCTTTCGAAGGAAAACAGAAATTATTTGGGAAATGCGACGGTAAAATTAGGAATAGAAGTAGCTGTGCAGAATTAGTCGGCATTAGGAATAGCAACAGTAAACTGGTATATGTTACGGACAGTAAAACCATGGAGTAGCACAACTGCAACATAGAAGACGATAAGTTGAAAAATCAGACTGGAAGAACCTGCGCGTCTGACATTAGTGATATAATTAGGAATTTACATAATGGTAAGGCTGCTGGTATTGATGGTATTGAAGCTGAAATGCTTAAGTAGAGTGGAGAATATATATCTCACAGGAGATTATCGTCCCATTATACAAACGAAAGGAAAATAAAAGCAACTAAGATAATTACAGATATATCAGCTTACTAAGTATTATAGATCTGGGAGCTCCAATGTGAATTCGTGCTAGGCAGATCTTGCCAGGATCAGATATTTAGCTTGAGACAGATTAGAGAAAAATGTTTGAGGGAAACAACAAACTTTTCTGAAGATTTGTTGACCTGAAAATAGCGTTTGATAAGGTAGATAGAAGTAAGGTTTGGGAAGCTCTAAGAGTACGGAATCATAGGATTGCTCCTAAAAGTAATAAAAGCAATGTATGGAAGTAGCAAAGCAAATATTTGAGTAAATTGACAATTGAGTGACAAAATGGTCTAGAGTATCCTGCAAAACATATTTGGGCAGAAACACCTTTTTCAATAAAATTATGTTTGTCGATTAATATTTATCTCTCTCGAGGCTTTAATTCCTTACATGGAATAGGAAAGAGTAATTAGGTCATTCAAGTTTTACGTAATTTCAGGAACAAATGAAAAATTTGGAATATTTGCCAAAATTTTTGTCTGGACTTCCTCCTTTGTATCATTCAGCTTGTTTAAAAAAAAAAACGATTTTTTAACCAACTCCACGCTGCTTTTGAAATGCGTTATGAAATTTTTATAGAAACAATTTTATGGTATAGTATATGTTCAGTTTATCTTGTACACTTGATTAAACCAAACTTAGTAGGTAGAAAAATGTATATCAGTTATGATCGAAAAATATCTGAAATTGAGAACATAGTTGCAGGTGTTCCACAAGGCTCAGTCCTAGGACCCACACTATTAACTATTTAGATTAGTGATTTTCCAAATTTAGGAAATGTAAACTTAGGATTGTTTGCTGATGATACATTTCTGTATGCTAGCTTCTACAGGACAGATAAAATTGTAATTATATTGCAAAAATCAGCTAATAAAGTAAATAAGTATTATGAAAAATGGGAGATAAAAAGTTAAGTAAGCAAGTTTTAGTCGGTCATAGTAACGAAAGAAAGAAATATATTCAAGAAAAGGAACAAATACTCTGTAAAAAAATGTTAATATTATGTGTTCTGATAGCCTTAAACATTTAATATTAGTCATACATCACATGACTCACATGATGACCCACATTTAATAGACATATTAAACTAGAAGTACAAAAAGCAATGAGAGCATTAGTATCATTATAACCTTTGATAAATAAAAAATCTAGGCTCACACTGAACAATTAAAAGTTAATGTGCAAAACTATAGTTAGACTAATGTTATTATGCTTGTCCAATTTGGAAATTTGTAATACAAATTATCTAACTGTCCACAGGTTACAAAATAAATTCTTGCAGCTGAAAGCAAATCAGACAATGTACACACTTAGTGTTCAAATACACAAAGAATAAGAGATAGAATACATTTAAGACCATGTTTGTAAAAATTCTGAAAAACTCTATGAAAGGTTAAAGGAACATCAAAATGAATTATTAAGAATAGTATATTATAAAAACAAAAAATGCAAACATAAAAGGATTAAGCATATTTTGAATAATAGGATAAGTTAGTTGTTGTGAATAAAGTAACGCTTAAGTTAAGTAGTCTAATATTATTAAATAGCTATAAGCATAATTAATAGAACAATAAAATATAGGAACAACAAATAATATTGTTGTTCGAGATTTGTTCTTCACAGTCCTGAGGTTTTTTGTATAATTTTTTCCTTATAAATTTAATTAGAACTTTTAGATTTTTTAGTTAAATCGATAAGAAGTGTAAAGCACACATGTGAGATAGACACAAGTAGTAAATAAAGATAGCGCGGAGCGTCTAAATTAAGTATAGAAAAGAGATGTACATTCTTTACTATGTATCACTACATATTTTATGGTAAATAAAACTCAGTTATATAGTTTTTCTAATCAAACCAGTATCAAATAATTTTTTCAAATTAATTAGTAATTAATATTAATAATAATTAATATGATATCATGTTTCAAATTATCAATTAAGAGAAAATGTATTTAAAAAATAATTTATTTATACTCAAAAACCTCTGATTCGTCTTTATCTGAAACAAATACAACAAAATAGTCTTGAGGTGACAATGATTTTCCATTTTAAATTATATTTATCGTACTCTGCAGAAATGGTATATTGATTTATTTTCATTCATTTCCATATATGTATATTAGATCTAATAGATATTTAAAACTGAAACACTTTTAAATGACTATAATAAAATCTTAAACGCAATAAAAAAAACTTATATTCTATTTATATCCTTACTCACAAATATCAATATCTCCATCAAACTGATAATACCTTTTTTTATAAAATTAATATCTGAATATTCTTTATTCTTCATTTTTCGTATGTACCAATTCGGAAGGGTTCAAATTCAAAAGCCCTTTCTCGCAATAAGCGGAATTTGACACAAATTAAAAACAATAGTTGACTTCACGATGTAGACA
>CAKNWU010211960.1:865-11261 GCA_932072015.1 Andricus quercustozae | reverse complement strand
AAACAGCACCTTAAAACATACTTACAGTCATCGGAAGGGAAACATAATTGCGACAAATGTTTTCGAAGTTACAAAGCAATAAGTGCTTTATATAGACATAAACGTTTAGAACATTCAGCAGTCAAACCACAATTTATTTGCGACTCTTGTGGCTTCAAAACAAAAGAAAAGAGTAACTTGTTGAAACATATAATGACAAGACATCTGAAATGATAATTATTCCGTACGAAAAAATTCAGGATTCCTTTGGAAGTGTCTCATACTAGTTGACAAAACACTTCTTTCCATTAAATTAAATGCTCGTATACCTTAAACTACTCATGATGAAAATCACTGCATGATACTCAATTTTCATTTTTCAAGTTTCCAAGGGGTCAATTTACTCTACATTCATATCGACATCAATTACTTTTCGTAAATGTGAACGTTTTTTTATACATTTTATTTGTTGGAAAAATATATGTATGAGAAGCTATAGATTGATGACCATTTTCTTTTTGGTTTACTAGACGGTGTGGTTTTTATTTACTCTTCAAGATTTTTTATACTGAATACATTTTTCGAATAATTAAAGTTAAATTTTTGTTCCATCTCACAAATATATTTGCTCCGGAATAAAAAAAAAATTTTTTGGATTGTAAATAGTATTTCATTAACATGTTTATAACAAATTTACTAAAGTACCCTTTGTTAAATAAAATAAAATACCTGAAGTGTATAAATGTATGAAACATTTAAAAGAATTTTTATTTGAAAATGTAGCTTAATGCTTGTAGAATTATAACAGTATAGTATCACGAGCATGTTTTGTTCCTTCTAAGTCTAATTGATAAATGCCGATCCTTGAAAGAGTGCCGATTATAGGTGATGCTTTTATTTAAGAAATAAATTAATACTTCTTTCCAGGCACGTTGTTTTCTTTTTTAATTTCTTCAATATTCTCTGCATGATCCTTTTATGGTTCCTAACTTCCTGAATGAAACAATAAGTTTCCTTGTGCGAACATATACTACGATATAAAAATTATGTAGACAAATTTTACTGTAATGTGATTGTGTATAGGTTATTAGTTAAATCTATATCTTTTACAGATTAAGGATTAAAATCGACGGACATTACTAATTGAATCACTCACTTTATAATTTTCTAGGTCGACATAGCGCTTCAAGTAACACCAAGAATTTCAAGAGTTATTCAAATAATTTGAGAAAAATACCAGAGAGTGCCAGATGTGCCAAGACTTTAACTTGCACGATTGAATACGACATTGATGAATCTTTAGAAATAAAGGAAGAAATCATTCAAGGTATGACTAAATTTATCATTGAAATATCTAGACTAAAATCATAAAATAAAAACTTTTAAATTACGTTTTGACAAATTTTCAGATAAAGAGACAGTTACAGCCCAGAAATGTGATAAAAAATATGAGTCAAAATTGTATACCGCAGATATAAGTGAAGATAATATCTTAGTAGATGATACTTTAGTTGCTAGGAAACTGCAGAGCCATAAGAAGCAGAGAGTGCAGAAATCACAATCAGAAAACATATTCAAATGCGAAAAGTGTGCGCGAAGCTATAAACTAAAACAGCATTTGATTTATCACCAAAAATTTGATTGCAACGTCCTGCCACAGTTTAGATGTAAATTCTGTGGCAGACAGTTGAAACGGAAATATAACATGAATAGCCATATAGATAAGATGCATCTTAAATCATACTTACGGGCATCGCAAAAGAAGCATAATTGCGATAAATGTTTTCGAAGTTACACAGCGATAAGTGCTTTAAGGAGACATCAAAGTTTAGAACATGCAGCAGTCAAACCACAGTTTATTTGCGACTCTTGTGGGTTCAAAACGAAACGAAAATGTAACTTGGTAACACACATTACTGGACGCCATTCCAAGTAATTTAGTAATAAATATAATAAACTCTTTTGACTCATATCAAATTCATGTGTTAACCTTAAACTACCTATGATGAAAATCACTGCATAATACTCAGTCGTCTTTTTTCAAGTTTCCATCTATGTATGAGAGGCTGTAGATTGATGACTATTTTCTTTTTGATTTACTAGCAAGTGTCGTTTTTATTTACTTTTCAGGATTTTGTATGCTGAATACATTTTCATGATAATTAATTTTAAGAAATTTGTGTTCTATCTCTTAAATATATTTGCTCAGGACTTAAAAAAAAAAACATTTTTGCATTGTAAGTAGTATTTCATTAACATGTTTGTTACAAACTTACTAAAGAACCCTATTGTAAATAAAATAAAATACCTGAAGTGTATAAATATATCAAACATTTAAAGGAATTTTTATTTTTAAATGAAGCTTAGAGCTTGTAGAATTATGACAGTATAGCATCATCAGAATGTTTTATTCGTTCTAAGTCTAATTAATAAATGCCGATCCTTGAAAGAACGCCGATTATAGGTGATGTTTTTATTTAAGAAAATACCAATTTTACATACAATTAAATTTTACAATTAAATTTTACTGTAATGTAATTATGTACAGGTTATTAGTTAAATCTATATCCTTTACAGATTACGGATTAAAATCAAGGGACATTACTAACTGAATCTTTCACTTTATGATTTTCTAGATCGACATAGCGCTTCAAGTAACACCAAGAATTTCAAGATTTATCCGAATAAAATAACCAAAAGACTAGATACTGCCAGATATGCCAAGACTTCAACTTGCACGATTGAATATGACATTGATGAAACTTTAGAAATCAAGGAAGAAGTCGTCCAAGGTATGACTAAATGTATCATTTAAACATCTTGACTAAAATCATAAAATAAAAAATTGCTAATTACGTTTTGTTAACTTTTCAGATACAGAGACAATTACAGCCCAGAAATGTGATCAAAGATATGAGTCAAAATTTTATACCGCAGATATAAGTAAAGATGATATCTTAGTAGATGATATTTTAGTTGTTAGGAAACTGCAGAGCCATAAGAAGCAGAACATCCAGGAATCACAATCAGAGAAGACAAACAAATGCGAAAAATGTGCTCGAACCTATAAACTGAAACATCATTTGAATTATCACCAAAAATTTGTTTGCAATGTCCTTCCACAGTTTAGATGTAAATTCTGTGGCAGACAGTTCACACGGAAATATAACATGAACAGCCATATAGATAAAATGCATCTGAAAACATCCCTAGAATCATCAAGAACGAAACATAATTGCGACGAATGTTTACGAAGTTACACAGCAATAAGTGCTTTATATAGACATAAACGTTTGGTACATGCAGCAGTCAAACCTCAATTTATTTGCGACTCTTGTGGCTTCAAAACAAAAGAAAAGAGTATCTTGTTCAAACATATAATTGCAAGACATCTGCAGTGATAATTGTTACGTACGCGAAAATTCAGGTTTCCTTTAGAATTGTCTCATACTAGTTGACAAAACTCTTCTTTCCATGAGATTAACTGCTCGTATACCTTAAACTACCTATAAAAAAATCACAGCATTATAGTCAATTTTCTTTTTTCAAGTTTCCAAGGGGTCAATTTACTTTACATTGATATCGAAATCAATTACTTTCCTTAAATGTGAACTTTTTTTTTTAACCATTTTGTTTGATGGAAAAATATATGAATGAGAAGCTATAGATTGATGATTATTTTCTTTGTGATTTACTAGAAGGTGTGGTTTTTGTTTACTTTTCAAGATTTTGTATACTGAAAACTTTTTCATAATAATGAAGGTTAAGAAATTTCTCTTCTACTATCTCACAAATATATTTTCTCCGGATTAAAAAAAAATAATTTTTGCATTGTAAATAGTATTTCATTAGCATGTTTATAAGAAATTTACTAAAGTACCCTTTTGTAAATAAAATAAAATACCTGAAGCGTATAAATATATGAAACATTTAAAGGAATTTTTATTTTAAAATGAAGCTTAGTGCCTGTAGAATTATAACACTGTAACGTCTTAAGAATGTTTTATTCCTTCTAAGTCTAATTGATAAATGCCGATCCTTGGAAGAACGCCGATTATAGGTGATGTTTTTATTTAGGAAATAAAGTAATAATTCTGTGCAGACACGTTGTTTTATTTTAAAATTTTTCCCATATTAACTGCATGGTCCTTTTGAGGTTCCTAACTTCCTGAATGAAAAAATAATATTCCTTGTATGAACATATACTACGATATGAAAATTGTATAAACCAATTTTACTGTAATGTAATTGTGTACAGGTTATTAGTTAAATCTATATCTTTTACAGATCACGGATTAAAATCAACGGACATTACTAACTGAATCTTTCACTTTATAATTTTCTAGATCAACATAGCGTTTCAAGTAACGCTAAGAATTTCAAGAGTTATTCGAATAAGTTAACAAAAAGACCAGATAGTGCCAGACATTCCCAGACTTTAACTTGCACGATTGAATACGAAATTGATAAAACTTTAGAAATCAAGGAAGAAATCGTCCAAGGTATGACTAAATGTATTATTCAAATATCTTGACTAAAATCATAAAATAAAAACTTGCAAATTACGTTTTGTTAACTTTTCAGATACAGAGACAGTTACAGCCCAGAAATGTGATAAAAGATATGAGTCAAAATTTTATACCGCAGATATAAGTGAAGATGATATCTTAGTAGATGATATTTTAGTTGTTAGGAAACTGCAGAGCCATAAGAAGCAGATAATCGAGGAATCACAATCAGAGAAGATAAACAAATGCGAAAAGTGTGCTCGAACCTATAAACTAAAGCATAATTTGAATTATCACCAAAAATTTGAATGCGATGTCCTTCCACAGTTTAAATGTAAATTCTGTGGCAGACAATTTAAACATAAAGTTAGCATGAACACCCATATAGATAAACTGCATCTTAAAACATACCTACAATCATCAAGAACGAAACATAATTGCGATCAATGTGTTCGAAGTTACACATCGATAAGTGCCCTGTATAGACATAAACGTTTAGAACATGCAGCAGTCAAACCACAATTTATTTGCGACACTTGTGGCTTCAAAACGAAAGAAAAGTGTAACTTGTCGAAACATATAATTTCAAGACATCTGAAGTGATAATTATTACGTACGCAAAAATTCAGGTCTCCTTTAGAAGTGTTTCATACTAGTTGACAAAACTCTTCTTTCCATTAGATTAAACGCTCGTATACCTTAAACTACCTATGATGAAAATCACTGCATAATAGTCAATTTTCTTTTTTCAAGTTTCCAAGGGGTAAATTTTCTCTACTTTGATATCGACATCAATTACTTTTCTTACATGTAAAACTTTATTCATACATTTTGTTTTTTTTTTGAAAAATATAGGTGTGAGAAGGTGTAGATTGACGAACATTTCGTTTTTGATTTACTAGGAAGTGTTACTACTAAATCACAGTATGAAGAAAGTATTTTTTGGTATCTAGTCACGATTTTTTTATACTCAATTCATTTTCATAGTAAATAAGAACAAGGTATTTTGTTCTGTCAGTCATATACGAATATACAGGGTAAACCATTTTAATATATTATGGGAAACAACTCAGAATTTTTGTTGGATATAGAAAAATGTTTCAGACAAAAAATGAAGGGGACAGAGGGGGTCAACTACTGCTACCAATAACCTTGACCTTGAATTAGATTTTGAAGGTTATTTGAAGGTCAAAGTGATTTTTTAAAATGAGAACCCCCACTTTTGACCACAAATTTGAAAAGAGCCGGAAATTTTACGTTCCAAATGATATTTTTATGAAAGTCATGGCAAGGTCGAATGAAGGGCAAATTTGTCATCATATTTAAATAATGGGTGTTATCTCAGAATTGAGGTTGGGAACAGCAAAATGTTTCGAACAAAAGTTATATGAGGCAGAGGGATAACCTGCTGGTAACAATGACCTTGACCTTGAATTCGATTTTCCCAACCTCAATTCTAAGTTAACACCCATTACTTAAACATAATCGAAAATTTGACCTTCTTTCGACCTTGCTATGACGTAAAATTTCCCTCTCTTTTCAAATCTGGGGTCAAACGTAGGGGTTCCTATTTCAAAAAATCACTTTGACCTTCAAATAACCTTGAAAATCGAATTTAAGGTCAAGGTCATTGGTACCAGTAGTTGACTCCCTCTGCCCCCTTTAAATTTTGCTTGAGTTATTTTCCATAATAGATTAAAATGGTTCACCCTGTATATTTGATCCGGACTTAATAAAATAGAATTTCTGCATTTTAAATAGTATTTCACCAACATATTTGTACCAAATTTACTATTGAGTCCTTTTGCGAATAAAACAATATAACTTATATAAATGAAGTGTATGATTCTATGAGACCTTTAAATAAATTTAAATTATAAAATGATGTTTAGAGCCTTTAGAATTATAACACTGTACTGCCACGATAATTTTGTATTTCTTTTAGGTCTAATTAGAAAATGCGTATCTTCAAAATAACGCCTATCATAGGTGATGTTTTTTGTTAAAGAAATAAATGCATAGTTTTGCGTAACCACTTTTTTTATTTTTAAACTGACAAAATGTAATCACTAATTGAATCTTTTCCGATATAATTTCCTGGATCAACAGAGCACTTCTAGTAAAACTGAAAATTTAAAGAATGTTTCGAAGAAATTAACACGAAGACAGATGGAGGACCAGATTCTGCTCTTCATTCGGGTGCCTTTTTGGAATTTGAGACTGTTTTTTTGAAAAAAAGCAAAGAGCACAATATTCTTTGAAAAAAATCAGATAGACGCAAAATGTGTTACTAAGGACATTTTTTATGACAATAATTGCATGGTTGAACAAGATACCGATGAAGTTGTAGAAATATAAAGAATGAAATCTTCCAAGGTATTACTAGATTTTTAATCAAGATATATTAACTAAAACTATAAGATAAAAAATTTGAAATCGCATTATAAATTTTCAGATAAAGAGACAAACACAACCCAGAATTGTGACGAAAAATATGAGTCAACATTTTTTACTGCAGAGATAAGAGAAGATGATATATTATTTGTTAAGAAACTACCAAAGCAAAAAAAAGCAAAAAATGCAGGAATCAAAACAGTAACCATATAGAGCTCCTGCATCTTAAAACATACAATCATCGATAAAGAAACATAATTGCAACCAATGCTTTCGCAGTTACATAAATAAATAAAAATAATATTTAAATAAACATGAACGTTTAGAACACGCAGCAGTTAAATCACAATTTTCTTGCGACATTTGTGGCTACGAAACGAGAGACAAAAGTAACTTATCAATAGATGTTCACAGCATCTTAGAAAGTAATAATCATTGCGTACGCGAAACTTCAATTTTTTTCGAAAATTTCTCATACTATTGGAAAAAGCTCTTCTTTTTCTAACAGTACATTTTTTTAGAGCTTAAATTAGTTATGGTGAAAATTACTGCATTCAGTTGCACTCAGTTGGCCTTTCTAAAGTTTCCAAATGGTAAATTTTCTCTAGATCAATATCGACATGACTTATTTTTCTTATTTATGTGAAATAAGTTCTTATACGTTTTGTTTATTTGTAAAATTATAGGTAAGATAAAGTGTAGATAAATGACTATTTTCTTTTTGATTTATTAGTAAGCCTTACTAATAAGTCAGAATGTGAAGAAAGTACTATTTAGTTTCTTTTCGAGATTTTGTGTAATGAATTCGTTTGTCTAGTAATTTAAGTTAAAAAATGTTTGATCTATCAGAGAAATATGAATATGTATTTAATCTGGAGTTAATAAACTTACATTTATGCATTTAAAAATAGTGTTTTATTATCAAACTTAAACCAAATTTACTGTAAAATCCTTTTGTACATAACATAAAATACCCGAATGATTAAAAGAATTTAAATAGAAAATTAAGTGTAGAGTCTGTAGAATTAAAATACTGTACCATCTCGAGAATATTTTTTTCTTTCTCGCTCTAATTAGAAAACGCCCAACCTCAAAAGAACCCCGATTATGGACGCTGCTTTTATTTAAGAAGTCATTTAATATTTTTGGGTACACGATTGTGTTTTAATTGACTTAATATTAACTGCATGCTCCTTTTGTTGTGCCAACCTTCCCTAATGTAAAAAATAGAGCACTCCTATAAACATATTTTGTATACAAACTTTAATTTAATGTCTTTGGGTATGGGTTATTAATTGAATCTATATCTGCTAGAGGATTAAGATTAGAATCATCGGACTTAACTAATTTAATTTTTTACGTTATACTTTTCTAGATCAACAAAGTACTTCAAGTAACTTTAAGAGTTTCAAGAGTACTTTGAAGAAACTGACAGGAAGACGAGATGGTGGCCCAGATTCTGCTCTTAATTGCGGTGACTTTTTGGAGTTTGAGACTGTTTTTTTGGAAAACAGGGGGGATGAACCCAATATTCTTCCCGAAATAAATCAGTTAGACGAAACATATATAACTCCCGCTTCTAGCAATAAATCGGATGAAAAGTCTCTTACTTGCATAATTGAATATGACAATGACAGAACTTTGGAAATAAAAGAAGAAATCATCCATGGTATGACTAGATTTGTAATTAAATTATCTGAACTAATACTATGAAATGAAAAATTGCAAATTACATTTTGTTAAATTTTCAGATGAACAGACAGTTACCGGCCAGAAACGTGATAAAAAAGATGAGTCAGCACGGCGCATCACAGCTAAAATAAACGCCGAGATTTTGACAGTTGAAAAACTGCGGAACCAAAGAAAGCACATAATTCAGGTTTCAAAAAATGTACCGGAAAAGGTATACACATGCGAAAAGTGTGCTCGCAGTTACAAATGGAGAGAAAGTTATATACGGCATATAAGATACAAATGCGACGTCATGCCACAGTTCAAATGTAAAATTTGCGCCAAACGATTTGAACAGAAATCAAGCCTTTGGCGCCATATGGAAAACGTGCATCAGAAATCAGACTTTCCGATATCGCAAACGAGGCATAAATGCGACAAATGTCCTCGAAGTTACAGTTACATACGTGGTTTAAATCAACATAAACGTTTAGAACACGCAGAAGTTAAACCACAATTTACTTGCGAAATTTGCGATTACAAAACTAAACGCAAAGATTACTTGTCAAATCATATCGCTTCGCACCATATCGTAAGGCAATAATTATTACATACACGAAACTTTAATTTTCTTTAGGAAATTTCTCATACTAATTGAGAAAATTCTTTTTTTCATTACATAAAATAGTTGTATACCTAGCCTACTTCGAAGTGTATCGTCGTCCCGAAATTCGGGACGAGTAGTCCATCCCCGTTTCCAACTCCCCCAATTTTTTGAGACGACCAAACACAACTAAATTACTTATGGTGAAACTTTTACTTTTTGAAATTCCCAGAGAAATTCAACAATGAATTGATTTTCTTCATTGTATAATTTGTTCTTCTACCATTTTTTTTGCAAAAATATAGATATGAGAAGGTACAGATGGATGATCATTTTCTTTTTGATTTAATGTCAAGTGTTACTACTTAATAATAAATTTATATATTGGGGGTTATCGACGATACACAGGTTATTCGTTATCGGCAAATAGCCCAGTCTTTTATCTAAAATAAGCTGTTGTGTTATCTATTCTGATAAAAACTATATTTGAAAAAAAAAAAATATTTATACCGACCCTAGATGTATGCTACGCTCCACTAAAAATTTTAAATTGTAGGCCAGGAAAGCATCAAACCAGAAGAGTCCTGTAATACGTCAAAGCGGTAAAAGTATTTTTATCGTACGAATAAATGTTATTTTACCGCATATTAGAGTGGCTTTTTGACCTTTGACGTATCACAGGACTATTCTAGCTTGATGGTTTCCTAAACTAAAATTTAATCATTTTTAGACCTACGTTCATAATCTCTACTTATGAAAATTCATACTAATAATTGAGTATTTAAATAAATAAATCTGCCTAATTCGTATTTCTTTCGATAATTCTTATAATGAATACAAAAAATATTTTTAATATTCTTCAACGTTATCGCCGATTACTGATACACGAAAGTGCCGAACACTGTAGCAGCCAGTTTTCCGATTTGCCGATAACCCGAGTGTTCTCGTATTTATAATTTTAAACTTGTTAAAAATTTTAGGCTATTGAAATAATAGGTACATTTTTTTTGCTTAGTTACATTTTTCAATATCCATTTTTGTTGTATTACATAAATATGAATGTATTTCATCCAGAGTGAATAAAATATCATTTCTGCATTATAAACAGTCTTTTATTATCAAATTGATATGCAATTTACTGAAAGATACTTTTATTAATAAAATAAAATACCCAGAATGTGTAAATACATGCAAAATTTAAAAGAATTTTACATAAAAAATAGTTTAAAACCTGTAGAAT